>AWOL01S0044020.1:0-12239 GCA_000715115.1 Nicotiana otophora | reverse complement strand
ACTTGGATATCGTACCACGGTTTGCACATCAGCTGGGGGAACTCCTTATTTGCTGGTCTATGGAACTGAAGCCGTCATTCTCGCCGAAGTAGAAATTCCTTCTTTGAGAATCATACAAGAGGCTGAACTCAGTGATGCAGAATGGATACAAAGTCGTTATGAACAACTGGCTCTCATTGACGGAAAAAGAATGAACGCAGTATGTCACGGTCAACTTTACCAAAACAGAATGTCTAGAGCTTTCAACAAAAGGGTTAGGCCTAGACAATTCACACCGGGGCAGCTGGTGCTGAAGCGGATCTTCCCGCATCAAGATGAAGCCAAAAGGAAATTTTCACCTAATTTGCAAGAGCGCTACATGGTTCACATAGTACTAACAGGAGGAGCGCTCATACTCATAGAGATAGATGGAGAAGTTTGGCCAAAACCTTTAAACTCAGACGCAGTCAAGAGATACTATGTTTAGATTATTTACATTTCTTCATATAACTGAACTACACTTGATTTGATTCTCGTTTAAGAGGGGATACATAGGCAGCCCTGTGGGTTCGGTCACATCACAATAAAATCTTCATTTTTGCCATGGTCAAAAACTGGGACAGAATTTTAGGGAGGACCCTCGAAATTATAAAGCAACTCCGGCCAATTTCGTCATACGCAGAACAATCAAAGAATTGCTTTTAAACTGGTGTAGAATTTTGAGGAGGACCCTCAAAATTCTAGAGCAAGGAAGCCGCAATGTCTCTAAAATATGTCACAGTTGTTGGTTCATCTAACGTAGTCGATATTTCATACTACTATATTTTAAATAACCATGTTCATCAAATGCACGCATTTCTTTCGAAAAACTTTATTTCTATAAATAGTCATATGTTAACCAGGGTGACCCAACAGGATCTCAAGACAGGAGCACAGGTAAAGCAGAAGACAAAAGCGCGAACCAACTTTCCCCTACAAAACTCACAACTTTTCTTTGGATGCAGGCACAGTAAGACAATAATATCTGCAGACACATCAGGTCACTACCCTCAAGATAGCAGATTATCTATCCCAAGCATCTCCAGCTAAGAAACACTCTAATATCACTCATCATTTTCTTTACATCGAGACTAAGCATTATCTCCTATTTTGCATGAGGCTAAGCACTGCCTTTCCTTGTATGAGACTAAGCATTGTCTCATTTCTTTGCATCGAGACTAAGCATTGTCTCCTATTTGCATGAGGCTAAGCCTTGCCTCCTTAACTGTATAAGGCTAAACACTGCCTTTCTTTGCATGAGGCTAAGCATTGTCTCCTATTTTGCATGGGACTAAGCCCTACCTCCCTGACTGCACAAGGCTACGCACTGCTCTTTCCTTGCATGAGACTAAGAATTGTCTCCTTTCTTTGCATCGAGACTAAGCATTGTCTCCTATTTGCATGAGACTAAGCATTTTCTCCTATTTTGCATGAGGCTAAGCCCTGCCTCCTAAACTGCATAAGGCTAAACATTGCCTTTCTTTGTATGAGGCTAAGCATTGTCTTCTATTTTGCCTGAGGCTAAGCCCTGCCTACCTGGCTGCACAAGGCTAAGCATTGCCCTTTCCTTGCATGAGACTAAGCATTGTCTCATTTCTTTGCATCAAGACTAAGCATTGTCTCCTCTTCCTACATGGGGCTAAACATTGCCTCCCTAATTCCACAAGGCTAAGCACTGCCTTTCCTCGTGATTAAATGCTATCTCCATTATGCCATCTAAAACCTGACACTATCCTCTACACACCCAGGGCTAAGCACTGCCCTCACATTACCCAAGACTAAGATTTGTCTTATCGTATCTTTGCATATGACCAAACATCATGTCTTTGCATTCCATGGGCTGAAACACCGCCATTTTTTCCAAAGGCATCATAGTCTGAAGGCATCATCCTCATAGCCGGAAGACACCATTCCATGGCCTGAGGATGTCTCAACAGTGCACATCGTTATTCAAAGGCGTCATGGTTCAGAGGCACCATTCTCATAGCCTGAGGATATCATTTCATGGCCTTCGAATCCTTTATCACATGATTAATGGCCCAGGACGTCATGGTCTAAGGACATCATCCTCACCGTCCAAAGACAACTTTCATGGTCCAAAGGGAATTTGTATCATGTTTAAATTCTCGCAATAATCCATATATACTTACATGCATCGTGTTTTAAGTTTTGCAGGTAATCTAAGAAGTAACCGTTCTCCTAACGGGAGCAATCTTTGCTCCAGTTTCCGTTCATAACGTTCGCATCCTGCTATTGTTTCAAACATAACCGACCACCATCAATTGCCCGCTTTTTACTCTATGACCATTCAGATATCTGCATCCATAACGTTTCAAATTCGCATTCATGACTTTGCATAAATTAATCCAATATTATCCTACCCAAAGGAACCCTTTCCGAAACACACGACCATTCCTATCACACCTCCATCGGTGCAGTTCACCGTTGGATCCAGAACTACACACGGCCTGATTTTCGTAATACCAGGGATATGTAGGCAACTTAGGAACCAGGGTTTGGCCTCCATCTTTTAAATCACCTCATCCGGTCAAAATCGGTCATCCTTTTCTTTACCCGACAACTCTTTCATCATTCTCGGGTAAAGAGGGGCAGCTGTTGATACCCAATTTTGCCCTCATATTTTTCAAATAGCATGTATACTTTCAAAATATCATTCTGCATCACTATTTAATTTACAAGATCTATATGAGCATTTTTATAATTTTTCATAATTTTCAGAGTTTTAAAATTAATTTTCTTGTATTTAATTTACGTGAATATTCATCAATTATTTCTTTAAATTATTTCTTGTGATGAATTAATCATACAGATTATTATTTGCATATGTTTTAAATATTTTACTTCATTTCATATAATTATATTAGTATTTTTAGGCTATTTACACAATCTTGCAATAATAGCCAATAGTTTGATATTATTTGCATTTGTAATTTTATTCAAGGTCAAAATAATTTTTAAAATTTTTTATAATCTTATACTATTATTTTAAATTATTAAGTTGTATAAGTAGCATTTTTTATATTTGTGTTTAACTATTTTATTAACTTATTTCCCTTTAATCTCTTAATTTAAAAGTTGGCCCGATTTTAGGCTAATGTTCAGACCAATTTTGGCCCAAACACTCAGCCCACTCACCCTCCTCTTCAGCAGCCTAATCCAAATGACCCCTTAACCTTAACCTGGTTGGTACCCGCTTATTTGACCCGTCCCGCTTCTCCTCTAATCCTGGCCGTTGATCTTAAATAATCAACGACCCACAACCCTTCCCCTATTTTTTATTATACTCACCCAAACCCTAATACCTCACTCATCTCTCCACAGCCGCCCTAACCTGATCTCTTCTCCTTCAAAGACCAAACCCTAACCAGCCCAAAAGACCTCATTTTCCCTTTTTCATACACGTTAGAAGCGGATCCTACTTACCTTTTCTACTATTATCATTCAATTATGGTAACTATTATTACCTTAAAACTTATGGCAACTTCTATTCTCATATATTTGGCTCTGATTCTATGGTTCTGGATGCGATTATGGTTCTATACACTCAGAAAGAGTAAATTTCTTCTTGTTTCTGGCATATCCCCGTTGATTCCATCGTGCTTAGAGTCTGTGAACAATTTACCCTGAGTACGATTTCGATTGGGGTTTGAAATCCGATTTTCCCTTCAAGGGTTCTATTAGTGATTGTATGTGATAGTTTCTTTCCTTATTTTCGCTTGATTGACTATTTTCCATGTTTGTTCGTTCAAATCTTACTACTATATAAACTCGTCCACATTCCCCTTTAAGACAGACTTTTAATCACCCGGATTCACTAAAAAATTGAAGTTATTACTCTATTGTTCTCTTATTGTCTTGTTGTATACTCTGATTGTTGGCCGGCTGAAAGCCAAGGCTACTGGATTTTGATTTTTCAACTTTTCTTGGTCCGAGCACTGCCCGGGGTTTATTCGAAACCCTTGGGAACTTTGACGCACTAAGATTCTGGGTTATCGCTCTTTGATTGATATTCAGAGTATTGTGGAGTTGGTTCTTTCTTGTTGTCTGTTTTTGTCAACTGATAACTAGTAAGTCTTTTGGCTTTTTTACAATTTTGTTCTTCTATGTTCACAATTTGCATACTCTTACCTCTGAAATTTGTGGCCTAATGTGTTCTGGGCTACTTCTGTGTGCAGCTTTGTTAGTTTTTGCACTTGTTTGAACCTCTTTAGCATTTG
Source organism: Nicotiana otophora (assembly GCA_000715115.1). NCBI lineage: Eukaryota > Viridiplantae > Streptophyta > Magnoliopsida > Solanales > Solanaceae > Nicotiana > Nicotiana otophora. The sequence goes on along the minus strand of AWOL01S0044020.1, from coordinate 7,983 downwards.
ATTTTTAAAAAAGCTGCCAGTTCTGAAATATGTTATTTGAATATGCTTCACCTGAATAATTTAAACCCTCTTAAGCTTAAGTGTTGAAACCTGAATGTCTATACTTGATGTTTGATATGAGTTTGTTTTTCTTACTCTGTTCTGCATTCCTGTAATGACTAACTCGCATATGTAATATGTTCACTGTTAACTATGATCCGCTCCCATGCTAGTTTTGAGACTTTGTCATGTCCTTGTTTGCTGAATCTCATATCCTTTAGTGATTATTTGAACCTTTAGAGTAGCTATCTCAACTTGTGTTTCCTTACCATATTTGATACTGTTTTTCTTCATGATGTAAGTTAACATGCTTGTCTTTTTATATTATGATGGATACTTAACATGATTTTGTCCCCTAGGTTCTAATACTTTAAGTTAGTGCTCTACTTAAACTTATTTAGTATTATGCACCTGTGTATGATAATCTTTGTTAATCCTACAAACTTGTTTCTCTCTTAACTCTTTCAATATGTGACTACCTATGTGTTATTTTGCTAAGTGTTGAACCTGCTTCTAAGTCTTGTGACCTGTTTGATTAGTTGCTCTGTGTTCTCAACTTTGCTATGTCTACTTCAAGCTATAAATGTATTCCCTCAACTTCTACCCCTCAAACTATTGTCCTCTCTCTCATTTGTTACATATGTTGTTCTGAACCTATCATTCTTGGCCGGCTGAAAGCCAAGGCCACCAAGGCTCTTACTACTGACCTCCTAGTATGAGCACTGCTCGGGGTCCATTCGCGATCCTTGTGAACTCTGACACAGTGGGATTTGGGGTCTTTTAGCCACTCCCTCTACTATTGAGCTATCTCTGACACTTAATTCTTTCTTCCTACTGTTTATTAAATATATGAAATCCTTGGTTCAAGTGGTTCAATGTCTGGGTAATGTGGTCAACCTATGGTTGTATGATTTGGCTCGAGTTCTTCTATGGATTATGCATTGTGCTAATGAATATGGTTCATGGGTATGCTACGTGAGAGTTGTTGAAGGCCTAGGCAATGCTAGATGTTTCCTTTTTAGGTCTGCTATGAGCCTACTGTCATTATTTGTATAATATTTGTAATCATATTCATTATTGAGCCTGTAATAACTTTGTAATGAATAATTGGGGTGTTAGTAAAATGGGGAATGGGTAGATTCTGATGCTTGCATATAAGGTAGAAAACATGCATATAGGATTCAATGATTTACTTGCTATATATGCCATTCAATTTCTATGTGCACTGTAGAAATCATGTCATTAGGAGAGGCACACACTTACATTATTCGGATATTTGCAAACATGAGTACAAATGCTTCAGTTATTTCCATTGTTATGTATTACTAGAAAACATGCCTATAGGAAACCAATACCACTAAACTTTCTTCCAATTCGTATAACTGCAGTATATCCATTAGAAATCATGCCTATAGGATTTTGATCATTCCATTTGCTAATGTATCGCACTGTTCACCTAGAAAGCATGCCTATAGGGATAAAATATAATAATAGAATTGGTCTCAATCATCAATTGTTAGAGATCCTGCCTATAGGGTATTACTACTCGCCTAAAAAGGTTAATTTTTCAAACGTTGTTTGTTGTTCATTTATGCTACTGTCAGAAATGCATGAATAATTCTGGGCTCTTCTCTAACAGATTTCATTGTCACTTAGTGTGTAAATCACCTAGAAACAACATCTGTAGGAAATCTGCAATCTCTAATCAGTATGCAACAATCGAATAATTATTTGGAGATAAGCAACGCCTAGCCTTTGAATCTTCTTGTATGTTTTGATGCATAGTCACATAGAAACCATGTCTATAGGGATTAAGGTTCTTAATTCTGAAATTTTTCTACTGTCTATAACATGAACTTGCTCGCGTGCATTTGTTGCTTACATGTGGAGGCCAACTTGAGCCATTTATTGTATTTATGTGCAGCCCTACATGTTTTGAATATCGCTTAGATTTATTTTTTTTGAGCAACCTAAGTAAAGTCTAGAATCATCTAAATAAAGGTCCCAACCCTCTTGGACCATAGGTATGGGACGGGTAGTTCACGCATAGGGTACGACCTATAATTGAATTAGAATACTTTTAGGTAACAAGTTTAACATAGTAATCGGGTAGCAGGAGATAATAGTCTGTGCCCGCTGAATAATATGAGTAACACCCCATCTTGAGGGAATTACGAAGTATTATTTATGTTGCATGGGGTGACCTTTTAGGCTAAAGAACTTTGGACCCCCCCCCTTTGTATGTCGTTATTAGATATAAATAGTTGTATCCCTATATTCGCACTAAGATCTGTGTCAATTATATTGTAATAAAGTTCTGTGACTTCTGAATTCCTTGGTTTATTTGATCACCTAGCTTAATCATAATCCATATAATCTTAAGTTCAGCCGGAACCCACAATTGTGGACCTCGAGGAGTGCCTAACACCTTCTCTTTGAGGTAACTTGAACCCTTACCCGATCTTTGGTGACGTAGACTAGTCAAACAGAGTTATCTGCATAATAGGTGCCCTAACGCACCTTAAAACCCGTTAGGTGGCGACTCTACCTTTTTAATACCTCCTAAAAAGTAGTGGTCACATGTCGAAGCCCGATCTCGCGAGAAAAAATGGGGTGTGACAGTTAGGACTTAGGATGTCTTACATGATAAAGATGGATTCTAGGACCACTCTCGAATTGGAATAATACCACGGTGTGAGAGTTTTATTTGAGTAAATATTCCAAAGTTTCCACATAAAAGGAAAGCGGATCTTTGGAATCAGAATTCAAGGGAATAAATCGAAGCTTTCTCGTAAACTTAGTTATTCTTTAACTAAGTTCATACTATGTAAGGAAAGCTGCCAAATTTATTCTCTCACTTGAAAAGGGGATTAAAGCTACAAGACACATTTTGCTGTCAGGGGTCGATGGTTCATTTTGAATGAAGTAGAACTTCACTGTAACTTTGCTCAAGTCCGCATGAAAAATGTGAAGAAAAAATTTCAATCGTCGATGACTCCAAGTCACTATTCAAAAATAACACTTAACAACTCTCGACAAAGTATCATTACACAATGATGGACAAACAATGATGTTATCACTGGTACTTCAAGACTCGTCATTCATTTCGGTAAGTCTACACTCCAACAAGGCTTGAAGTAGGGGGCATTTGTAGACAGTTAAATTTTATTAAATTTAAATTTGCAAGAAACTTGGATTTTATCTCAAATAAAATATATATTAGTCCAAATATATATATGATAGACTAATATAATTGGGTTAATTATTTAAATATATTCAAATTGATTTAAATAAAAGTCTAATACAATTGCACAATCCTATTCTTCTATCAAATAGGTCGGCCCATGAGCCTCAAACCCAATGGCTACTAGGGTTTTCTTGGAGGCTACTCCACTCACACATATATAATGAAGTCAAAGGGGAAGGCTAAAGGGGACCCCAGAAATCAGAAGGCTAGAATAACAGGCAAGTAAGTAGAAGAAAAGTCTAAAGAAGCTCTAAAGAATAGCATCGAGGTCTCCATCCATATTTGTAATAGTCGTATGTAGTCAAATTCCAAAGTCGAACTCAAATCATAAGAGGGCGGCTTCAAATCTTTCGTTCATGATAACCTAACAACAAATCCTGGTTCGTGACGAGCTTCAAGTTGTTCATGGCGCACCGCAAATTTGAAATCTGTCAAGTTCAAGATCAAGCTCTCAAGCTCTTGAACCATCATTTGTGAGGAGAAGAATCAGAGGACCGCATCTTTTTAGATTTGAGATATTCTAGAGATTGAAACCCCATCACTTGAAATTGAATATAATATTTGTCCCTATATTTCTTGTCTTGATTATTATTTTTCAGGAACGAAATTTAGTTGTTACACTTGCATCACACAAAATTCAGGATAAAATTTTACAGTTTAAGTGAGATCCTTAGTGAGTTTAGCCACATATAAGAGGTTGAACTTAAAGTCGGGTACATGTAATACATCTTTTATGCACAGGCCTCCTAGGATTACTGCATCTCCTGTGTGTGCTACCCCTGCCTTATTTCCATTTGGCAATTGTACACCATTATTTCCTTGTTTTTCACTTATTTTAACATTGTTTAGTGTTTCCTTCTTATAAGTAATATGGTGAGTAGCTTCTAAGTCTACCACCCAACTACTTATGGTAGCATTGGACAATAAGGATACAACCCCTGCCATATTAGTAGAACATTCACCTCCTGCATGTTTATTTAGCAGTCCCACCAATTATTTGTATTGTTCCTCTATGAGATAATGTCTGTGTGGTTGACTAGTGCTCCCAACAACATCATCTGCACTAACGGTGTTGGCATAGGTTTTGTTTCTACCAAATTGAGGCTTCTTTTTGCACTTAAAATCAGCTAGATATCCAACTAACTTATAGCAATTTTCTTTCAAGTGACCTTTGTATCCACAATGTTCACAGATCAACCCAGTTTTCTTAGGCTTAAATCCCTGAGTCTTCCATGCTAACATAGTCAGAGGATCTCTGTTGGTGTCTGTCACACCCAATGTCCTCTGACTTTCTTCCGGTTTAACAATGACATATGCCTCATTTACAAATACCACTGGCCTCCTTATAAATACATTGCTCCGCACATTGTTGTAGCTCTCATTTAGCCCCACAAGGAACTGAAGTAATCGTTGCTGCTCTAAATAAATCAATAAAGGTCTAGATTCTTTACAATCACAAGAGGATTTAGGTGCCAACACTGTAAGCATATAATTTTTGACTCGCGCATTTTAAAGTAGTTTAGTATTCCTAGTATTTTTAAAAAAATATTTATTCGAATTATTCTAATGTGGTTATAGTATGGCACATGGGGGGATATTCTTGTCAGAGGTTGTTGGAATCTTGATGACATGGAGGAGGGAGAAGAGAGGGGGGACCATGAGGTGATTCGTTGAGTGAACTCGCCGGTTTGGAGGCGGGCATAGGCTTAGAGATGGGGTGGGGCGCTGATTTGGTTGGGTCTTTAGGGTTATGGTTAATGAATATTATATTTTTATATAAAGTGGGAAATGAATTGTGGTCATTGGATAAGAGGGGATGAGTGGTTGGGATTAAAGGGTGAGATTGAGTGGGTTGGGTAGGTTGGTTTTGGTTCATGGGCTGAGATGGTTGAAATTGTTGGGCTAAGGTGGGGGACTCGAAATTGGGCTCAATTTGGAAAAAAAAAAGAAAAGAAAAGCATGTCTCAGTTTTTTGGCCATTTTCGCAAAAGTGATTCAGTGATCCGTAACTTAGATTCTTGAATCCACAATTAGGTGTCTCTTTGCGTTAAGGTCGGTCTCTGTTTAGTTTGCATTTCTAGCCACTTTTGGCCACATCGGTCGTTTTGCAAAATGGGATCATTTTTGCAAAAGTGGTTCAGTGACTCATGTCTTAAAATATTGAGTACAAAAATAAGTGTCCCACTACCTTAAGGTCCGTCCTTTTTGAGTTTGTATGTTTATCCACGTTTGACCATATCGGTCATTTTTGCAAAATGGGTCATTTCTGTAAAGTATTTTTGGGCCATGATTATTGGGAGTTTGAAGTCGTATAAGTCTTAGTGGGGTATATCCATGTCTTAGAGGTCACCTTTGTTGAGTTTGCACTAATAGCCACCCCTGGCCAGGTAGGCCATTTTACAAAAATAGTCTAATCATGTCTTGCATCTGTCCAATAGGAAGTGTTGTGGTGTCACATAGTGCCTTGTGTCGCTAACCGTATTCTCTTCATTCAGTTATGGACCCACTAATTCGATACAAAGTATTGATGGTAGTAAAGATTCCTAGGAAGTTGGTCAGGTGGTGGAAATTTTTTCACTGTTGGAGCAGCATGAGCTAATGGAGAAGTTAGGCACCCTCACTTCGCTTCTTGATATCACACCCCGCCCGGCCATAGTGGAGGAAATGTTGACCTACTGGGACCCACAAAATATGATTTTTAGATTTGGAGATTGTGAAATTACTCCTACCTTGTCAAAAATGTCCGGTCTCACTCGTCTAAATTACATAGATAAAGACATGATACTTCCCCGAGATCACTCTACGACAAGATTCCTTAGCGACCTGGGCCTGAAAGACAATAAGAATTTGGGATGCCTCGAGCAGTCCTGGATATCCTTGGATATTTGTTTGCTAGATTTGGACCACAAGATAGTTTTGATGTCTTTTGGGATGCGTTCTGCACAACCAAGGCAAAATGGCAAAGGCGTCGCCTTGAAGCCTTCAGCCTTGCTTTGTTGGGAATATTGGTATTCCTTTAGACGATAGGCACATTAACACCCGTCTGCAATTAATGGTAATTGCATTATTTTATGATAAGCAACGCAAAACCGTTACAGTTGTACCAATGATCTTGGCAGAGTTGTATCGAGCCCTTAGTGAAGTTAGGGGAGGTGTTAGGTGTTTTGAAGGGAGCTACCTTTTGCTGCAATTGTGGTTGATGGAACACTTACACACCGCTTCCTTACTTTGTCCCATTGACCGTGCTTTGCGTGATCAAGTGGTATGCATTGAGTGTAGGATGAAATCTCCAAGGTTTACGTATCCAGTAGGCGTCATGGCCTGGATCGAGTTCCTAGGGTTGAGGACAAGTGAAAATATTTTGTGGGCCTACCTTTGGAAACTTTTAGATGAGATCTTGGTGGGATGTCGCCTGCAGCCTTTCTTGAAGTTGATAGGACTTAGGTGTGTCAGGCTATACACTCCAATTAGGGTGATACGACAGTTGGGCAGAAGGCAAGGGGAGTCGCCAACTCTGAATCTTCGGAGCAAATATGGAGCAACTTGGTCAGTATTTGTTTAGGGTCAGCCTTCAGGAGGCAGGGGCACACGCCAAGACCTTTGTTCCCAGCATTGGTGCATCTCTACGAGGCTTGTTATAAAGCTTGAGCATTACACACGACCCAGGACCATCCCAGCCAGGAGCACCGCACTCAGGAGCAGCTTGAGAAGGCTTTTTATTTATATATTTTGAGTCTGTTTTATTTTGTCATTTACTTTCTAGTCTTGCCCAGTAGTACTGAGTCCGTTAGGTGGTGTCAGAGTCTGTCGTAGTGTATTTAAGTTTGTTGAATCTTTCGTTATCGTACTCCCTGTTTTGTATTTGATAAAAATTTATTATAAATGAAAAATCCAAAAAGATTTTTATTTTTAACTTATTTTCCACCATTTTTTCAGAACTACGCTTGGTCTAATTCATGTGGAACATGATACGTAGGCAACCTACATCCGGTTCGATCGAATTATTTTAAAAATTAAAGAAGGGATGGAATTTTGGGGTGTGAGAAATGAGAGAAAAGAAAAGAGTGATAAGCAAAGAGAAAAGAGTGGAAAGAAAATGATGTAAGCCAAAAGTACTAGAAAAGAAAGAAAAGAGAAGATTGAAATGCGCATAAATTGGGATGATGTCGTATGCCCTTGCGACCCTTAAAGTCATTCTAGAACCATTAATTGTTGCTAGGTGTATTGCACGTAATGTGATTTTATTATCTAATAAATGCCCTAACGCTAACATGTTAGCTTTGTTTTGCTCTTCTCTATTATCTTTATTACAATTTCAGGAAGGTGGTTAGTTTGTTGGCATTCTGGCGAGTCATCCATACAATACCAAATCAAAGCGCAAGGTAGTCATGACTAGCAAAGAATTGGACACAGAAGTTGTTGACCCATCGAGAGAGATTATGGAGTCTGAATGTGAATTGAAAGAGGATGTCCAAAGGATGAAACATCAGATGGCAAAAATGTATCAGGCTTGGATCGGGGGGCATTCTCCGCCTTCATTCCCCACTAACTATATAGAAAACCTTGCTCCCATCTCGCCATTGTTACAAGCCTAGGTTCCCACTACCGTTGATCTTTCCCCTCAACATGCACCAGGATTTACCCCTTACCACAACTACCCTGGCACCTCGTCCCAAACTTTCCATGCTCTACCAGCC
>AWOL01S0044018.1:0-10151 GCA_000715115.1 Nicotiana otophora | reverse complement strand
GACAGCCTCTCCGACTCATTTACCTATGATAGTATGATAAGAAAGATACGTTACGTTGGTACTCGATTGAGTAAGGTACCAGGTGCCCGTCGTGGCCCATCGGTTTAGGTCGTGACACCTCAACTTCATCAACTCTAATCCGCCTACAATACCCAAAGTCACAACGACTCCCGGAGAGTTCCAAATTACCCAGGACAATGCTCTTGTCCCGCTCCTCGTTCAAGAGACTATGGAAGTAGGTCTCCCATCTCAAACGGATAAGCCCCTCATCCAACAAAACTCTACCTTCTTCGTCCTTGATGCACTTCACTTGGTCCAAGTCTCGCGCCTTCCTTTATCGCGCCTTGGCTAGCCTGAACAACCTCTTACTCGAGTTCCTCATACAAACAAATAAAAGTTGCAGTCTTGGCCGTCGTAACTGCTAACTTTGCCTCTTTATTAGCCAACTTATAATGCCACATATTCACCTTATTCTAAACATAGGCGGATACTTTCCACTAGCTTCAGATACGATACTTTCCTGGTTTCCACTTTTTCTTGCATTTATCCATTCCACCACCATTCGCCCTTGTGACCACCAGAGTAACCCTTTGAGACCCCTAATACCTCTTTCGCAGCTTCCCTAATGTATTGCACAGTCGTGATCCACAATTATATTAAAAGCTAATTAATTTAAATTAGTCCCTTTGGGGACATCCGAAAAAAAATTAATTTAAATTTATATCATGTAAGACCCACTAAAAGGAAATGAATTCCCTAAACTAATTTGTTTCATTTCCATGTCTAATTATATTTATTATATAATAACAACATACCCAGTATAGTCCCACAAGTGGGGTCTGGGGAGGGTAGAGTGTGCACATACCTTATCCCTAACTTTAAGAAGGCGGAGATATTTCCGGTAGACCTTTGGCTCTAGAAAGATAAATGGAAGGGTTATCATTAACAAGCAAACCAAATCTAACAACCGAAGTGAAAATGCAAAACTAACACGAAGTAATGCAAACAGAAAATCGAAACAAAGATAACATCAAGTAATAACATAAGTCTAGGATTACAAAAATACATAAATGACACGAAATGATGTATCAAAGCTCGGCTACCTAACCCTTTACCTTTATTCTCAACCTCCACACCTTCCTATCCATGGTCATGTCCTCAGTAAGTTGGAGCAACGCCATATCTCGCCTAATCACCTCTCCACAACACTTTTTCGGTCTGCTTCTACCTCAATGTTGGCCCTCCAATGCTAGTCTCTCACACCTCCTCACCGGTGTATTTGTGTCTCTCCTTTTCACATGTGCGAACCATCTAAGTCTCACTTTCCGCATCTTGTCCTTCACAGGGGCCACGTCCACCTTGTCATAGATAACTTCATTTCTAATTATATCTAATATGGTATATCCGCACATCTATCTCAACATTCTCATTTTAGCCACCTTCGTCTTCTAGACATGAGTGTTCTTGACTGGCAAGCACTCCGCCCCATACAGTATAGTTGGTCTGACCACCACTCCATAGAACTTTCCTTTAAGTTTTGGTGACACATTCTTATCACACAGAACACCGGAAGCGAGCCTCCATTTCAACCATACCGCCCCAATATGGTGTGTGACATCGTCATCGATCTCCCCATTCCCTTGTATAACTGACCCAAGGTACTTGAAACTTTTTCTCCTAGGGATGACTTGCGAATCAAGCCTCACGTCTTCGTCCGCTTCCTGAGTCGCGCCAATAAACTTGCACTCTAAGTATTCTATTTTGGTCTTGATCAACTTGAAACCTTTAGACTCCAGAGTTTGCCTCTAAACCTCTAACGTCTCATTAATATCACATCGCATCTTGTTAATCAATACAATATCATCTGCAAATGATATGGCCCGTGGTACCTCCCTTTGAATGTGTCGCGCCAATGCGTCGATTGCCAGGGCAAATAGTAATGGGCTGAGGGCTAACCCCTGGTGCAACCCCATCACAACTGGAAAGTGTTCTGAATCCCCTCCCACTGTCCTCACCCGAGTCTTAGCTCCATCGTAAATGTCCTTAATAGCCCTAATGTATGCAACATGAACTCCTCTAGCCTTCAAATATCTCTACAGCACCTCCATCAGCATTTTATTATAAGCGTTCTCTAATTCGATGAACACCATATGTAAATCTCTTACCCTCTCCATATACTACTTCATCAACCTCCTAAGAAAGTGAATTGCTTCCATAGTCGAACGTACCACTATAAATCCGAATTGGTTCTCTAAAATCGACACAATACTCCCCACCCTCAGCTGCACCACCATCTCCTATACTTTCATAGTATGGTTTAATAGCTTGATACCCCGATAGTTGTTACAATTTTAGATATCACCGTTGTTCTTATATAACGGGATCATCGTACTCCATATCCATTCTTTAGGCATCTTCATCGTCCTAAAAATGACATTGAATAACTCAATGAGCTATTCCAAGCCCGCCCTACCCACGCCCTTCCAATACTCAATCGGTATTTCATATGGCCCGGTCGCTCTCCCCCTGCTCATCTTATGCATAGCCCCCTCTACCTCATCGACTCTTATACGCCTACAATACCTAACGTCCCGACGACTCTCGAAGTGTTCTAAATCACCTAGTTGCAATGTTCCTATCCCCCTCTTCGTTTAAGAGTTTACGGAAGTAAGTCTGTCATCTCCGTCGAATAAATGTCTCATCCAACAACACTCTACCTTTCTCGTCCTTGACGCACTTCACTTGGTTCATGTCACGAGTCTTCCTTTCTCGCACCTTGGCTAGCCTGTACAGTTTCTTACCCCCCCTCCCCCCATTTGTCTCCAAGTTCTTCATACAAGCGTTCAAACGCGACAATGTTAGCCGCTATAACTGCGAGCTTCGCTTCCTTCTTAGCCACCTTACACCGCTCCCTGTTTGTCCTTTTCTCCTCCTCGTCCACGCTCTACAAAAGCTTCAACTATGCCGCTTTCTTGGCTTTCACTTTACCTTAAAAGTAAGAAAATGGCCGAGAATAAATATTAATTATCTTTAATTAAATAATGAAAATTTTCTTAAAAATACATGTGATGTATTAATTAGCTTAATATAAGCGTTAAGTAAGAGTAAATGTTTTTCTTTTAAATTATTATCTTAATTAGCTTTTCTTTACCGCTCCCTAAGTGCTCCCAATTTTACTCTTTTGGTGACTCATACCCACAACATCAAAGTTGGAGTTAAATGGTGCTTACTATTTGAGCAACTTTCTCTTGTCATATCTTAACATATAGTACTTTGAAAACTGCAGATATCATTCTTCTTTTTATAAATACTGATTTAAGATTAAAAAGAAAACTACCTTAATCAAACATCATCATATAAACCGAAATGAACAAAATATTTTATTTTGGTGGGGTTAAGTTGTCAATAATTTACCATTTACGTCGAATGGCAACAATTGAAGTTGTAACTTTATTCCAATTGTGAGTTATCTTTTTTGAAGAATTAACCCAAATAGTCATCCATCCAATAACTTAAACTAAAAATAATCGGTGGAGGTATAATATAGACATAATTTATGTATTTTATATATATATATATATATATATATATGTATATATATATATGTATATATATATGTATATATATATATATGTATATATATATATATATGTATATGTATATATAATCGTGTATAATCAATATGTAATCTATGTACATAGCTAAAAAAAATAAATAGTAAATATGACCGGCTATTTATGTAAAAATTCCTTATTTTTTCCCGGAATTTATAATGTAGTTTGAGACTTTTGAGTATTAAATACAAGTTAGCTGCATTGGGTGCTTCTCACTTTTAATTGTGATAGTCGGATTCATAGATTAATTCATCAAGAGTTTTAATAAGTAGTTATGTTAGTCAATTATTTATTTTATAATGTAATCTTCTAATATTACAATTTTATAAGACTAAGGTTAGTTAAAATATAATTAATGCGTTTATTTGTTTATGCAAAGAAACAATATCTAGGTAGAACTTTTGATTATCTTCGCCTAATATACTTTAGCCAGCTGACCATATCTTTTTAATAACTTTATGAAGCCAAGCAACAAAAGTTGGGACCTAGGTGGTGGGAAAGTCAAATAAAGAGAAAGATGTACTAGTAAGCAAGACTCGATGGACACAATGNTTTGTTTATGCAAAGAAACAATATCTAGGTAGAACTTTTGATTATCTTCGCCTAATATACTTTATTAGCCAGCTGACCATATCTTTTTAATAACTTTATGAAGCCAAGCAACAAAAGTTGGGACCTAGGTGGTGGGAAAGTCAAATAAAGAGAAAGATGTACTAGTAAGCAAGACTCGATGGACACAATGTATTTATATATTTTATATTTCTATTAAATCAATATATTCGTCATATGTTTACATATAAAATTATTTTAAATTATAATTAACTAATATATATTATTTTAATCATGATAAAATAATATATTTTGGTGTAATACCAGATATATAATTGTTTTTGAACTTGCTCGTAGTAACTGGGGGTGATTGATAGGAACGACCTCATGATGGGTTAGTCTTAGCTGAATGTCTCCAAAATTGACGGTATTTGAAAAATAGACTTGACCCGGACATAGTTATTGCTCTTCATCATTTCTCCATCAAATTGGTAGCGTTTATGCTATATTATCTATCTGTTAAAGTTGTTGATCAAAGTCTATCAGGTTTGCATAATCTTTCTCTTTAGGAATTTCTTTACCGGATTGGTAGAATTTATGTTATATTTACTCTACCTATCTGTTAAGTTGTCCATCGAAGTCTAGCCGATTGTCATAATAGTTTTGATATTGTTTTAACAAAGTGTTCTTCAAATTTGCAACTTTAATTTCGATCAAACTACCCTAAATTTGCTCCAAATAATCTTAAATTTGAATTAAAACTTCCAAATACCAACACAAACGGTCCTCAATTACCAATTTAGTCAAATAATCAAATTAAAAGGCCAACTTTGTCTTCTTCAATACTTTCTAAGATTTAATAATGAAGTAGTTTTAAGCTTTTTATAGTAAGTTACCAAATTAGTATTTGAACTTAAAATTTAAGCATAAATTATCAATATTTAAACGATTTTAACAATAATGGACCTTAACGTGCTATTTCCCACCATCAAACACGAATTTCAAGCTTTAAATATTGAAAAACTATGATGTTCAAATAAAAAATGGAAAGATTTCGCTAAGAGCACAAAAAACGAGTATATTCGGCAAGACCAGTCATGTTCGTGCGATTACTTGGGTAACTGAAACCAATTTATAACATTTGATATCGAATCGTGAGTTTATTAATAAGACAGAATAACATGTTAGACACTTCTATGTATTCGATTGTGACATCAAGGACTTTTTACTCCATAAAATTTTAACAAAACACTTTGTAACTCAACTAAAACATGAATTTGATATCACGTGTTGCTCACTCACCCTAAGGTGGAAGATAAATTAATGCCACAACATCATTTACTATTAAAAAATATAATCATGTATTTTGTACCAAAATAATGTCCTCTTATATAAACTCTGCTATTTTCCAATAGCACTACTATCTCCTTCAGATCCAAAATCCTTAGGCAGAGAAAGAGCTCCAACATAGCAAGTCCTCAAGTCTTTCAAGACTCTCCAACTTAGCATCCATTTGAGCATTGCCTCCAATTTTGAAATTGCTTCTTAACACTTAATTATATCCTCTTTAAATAACACGTTCAAGCTTGCTGTATAAGCAGCTTAAACGTTTGGCCATCTCAACCAAAGTCCAAAACGGCTTTGTTGTTGACCTTAAGAAAATTTAATAATTTTATCCTACATCTTTCAATCCATGGGGGGAGATGGCATAAACTCATCATAAATAATGTTGCTACTGTACCGGCAACGTCAACCATCCAAATCAAATATTTAATATTTTTAACCTACTTGCTCGCCTAAACTAGCCCATAATCTCTAAATTCTCCATCGACAAGATTTTGAAGAACTAATCAAATTCAGCTACCGTTCATGTGAATAATTCAGACCAAAAAAATTCGTACAAATAGTATTGAAAATTGGGCATTTTTGTTGTGATTTTGTGGAAAGGATGATGGCCACGTGGTGAGGAAAAGAATAATTTTAGTGGCTTTGAAGGAATTTTAAGAATCAATTAATTGAGTTTGGAAGGGGGAAAGGAAGAAGAGATAGGGAGGGGCAGGGAAAGGAGGGGGTGCTGAGGAGAAATATGTTTAATAATTTTTTATTGAGTTTAATCTCTTTATAATAAAAATTACGGAAAAGGGTCAAAGCCCTAAGGTATTGAAATGGCTCAATTTTGCCTTCCTTTCACCTATTGGGCCACAAATGTCCTTAACGTTAGTTTTTGGGCTCAAACTTATCCTTATATCTAACAGAAGGGTCAACAATATCTCTAACGTATTGAAAATGGCTCAGAAATACCCTCTGTTAACCTTTTGGTCCGCAAATGCCCTTAACGTTTGTTTTTGGGCTCAAATTTACCAATATATATAACAGAATTAACCTGGTCAATTTTTTGACTTTAACTTCGCCATGTGGCATTTTCTTAATCTGCCACGTGTATTATTTGTATTAAATAAACATACCTGTATCTTATAAAATACCCAACGACCCTGACCCGCTCTTATATATTTGGACGGTCGGCTAAAAATAATTACATTCGCTAGTTAAATATATAAAAAATATACATTGATTATATATAATAATATATATATTATACATTAATATTTTAATATATATTTTACATGATATTATTTTTAGGAGAAATTATACGGTGTAGTTTTCCTTTCAAATTTTGCAAATCTTAACAAGTTTAACAAATATAAATTTTAATTTGCAAACATAAAAATGATAATGTTCTATTTATATGATTCTAAAGGAGAAGCAAAGAAACAGATGGAAAGAAAATAATTTAAAATCTTTAATTATATACATATCCAACTGCTTAGCACATTAATAGACTTCACATGATCTTTTCAATGGGAACTAATAGTGTTTTAATATATAACGATAGAACTAAAATATTAGCAAAAAATGTCGTTCCATTGTCATATTTGCTTAATAAATTCGAGTTATAGATCATAATTAATAAGGAAAACTACATCGTATAATTTCTCCTAAAAATAATATCATGTAATATATATATTAAAATATTAATATATAATATACATATTTTTATATATATTCAATGTATATTTTTTATATATTTAACTAGCGTATATAATTATTTTTAGCCGGCCGTCCAAATATATAGGAGCGGGTCAGGGTCGTTGGATATTTTAAAAGATAAAGGTAGGTTAATTTAATACAAATAATACACGTGGCGGATTAAGAAAATGTCACATGGCGAAGTTAAAGTCAAAAAATTATCCAGGTTAGTTCTGTTAGATATATGGGTAAATTTGAGCCCAAAAACAAACTTAGGGATATTTGCGGACCAAAAGATTAACGGAGAATATTTCTGAGCCATTTTCAATACGTTAGGGGTTTGTTGACCCTTCTGTTAGATATAGAGGTAAGTTTAAGCCCAAAAACTAACGTTAAGGACCTTTATGGCCCAATAGGTGGAAGGAAGACCAAATTGAGCCATTTTCATTACCTTAGGAACATTTTTGGCCCTTTTCCGTAAAAATTAATGCCATCAGTTGCTTTTATAAGCGTGTAATCACGCGCTTTGTCGACTCAGCAAAACAAAGACTACATAAGCTTTGCCAACAGTTAGAGGGTTTAAAATTTATGATTTGATCGAGTTCATATGTCTGATTGAAACTTCAAGTAAGAGGGTTGGGATGTTCTATCATGCTACTATACCTATTACTAACGGCCAAAGTCTGTAATATAAATATGATGATGTTGATTATTTATATAAGGTCTAGATTAGTTGAATTTATTGAAGTTAACGTATCATTTTGGGAAGGATACTGATTTAGTTGGTAATTCTTAATCACCCAATAACACATCGCAGCCAAGTGGCCGCTATATTTTGATAGCATTGCAAAGAAAATTACATTCTCAAATTTTCGCACATGCCCTACCATTAAAGCATATCAACGGGATGGGCCTCCTCTCTAGGACGCCCTCTACCTGCTTGTCCTCCACCCCTAATACTTGCCTGTCCTCCACCCCTAATTGGATGTACAGGTGGAGTAGCAACTGGAATGGAGCCCGTAGCGTGAGTGATATGATGAAATCCGTCCTTTTCGAGTCCGGGACAATCTCTAATAATGTGCCTAGTATCACCACACTCATAACAACCCCTCTGTGAGCGTGGATGCTCGCACCGAGTCTGTGTCGGATAATTGAAATAACTGATGTAGGAACCCCATGCCGGTGGTGCACTAAAATATGACTGCCCCACATGAGTACCGTGACTAACTGGAGCACCACGAGTAGTCTGAAGTGCGGACTGAACTAGTCGACTGCTCGAGCCTCCGCCATGATGAATCATAGCTGAAGAGTAGATTCCACTGAACCCTCCTTGTCTCTTTATCCTCTCTCTCCTCACCCCGAATACGCTCTAACATCCTGACAATCCCCACCACTTGTTGATTTAGGCATTTCTTTGTTGAGCCAACGATATGCTCTTACCAATTTAATTGTTATGTATCTTAGTTAATCCCTTTGAGCTTGTACTCTTGTTTCTTTGGCAATCACATTACAAGCCTTACCTATTTGCTTAAATTGACTATATATTTGAACCTTGTACCTCTCGCGAGCACTTGAATTTGTTATGAACTTTATAAAAGTGAAGTGTGGGGTGGTTGGTTTGGCTTTTGAGCCGAACTATTGAACTAAGGAGAAAGGTACAATGTATTGAAAAAGTAAGAGCCACTTGAATTGAAAAAAATATAGTTGTATTGTTGTACAAAATATTCTTTGATAGTGGTAACTTGATGTAATTGTGCTTAAAGAAGTAGGGAGTTAATGTATATTGATTGTAAAAGTGGAGTTTTGGTTTGACATAAGTGTGGGGTTTTGAACAATGAAATGTATGTATTAAAGTGCTTAGGGAGGTGTAGTCACCCTTATATCTAAATGTATTCTACCCATCCAGCAGCCTACATTACAACCACTTAAAGTCCTACTTGATCCTTGACTGAATGATCTCAATTAGTAGAGTAGTTCACTACCGGCAAGCTTATGGTACGTCTTTTATGGCATATGAATGTTGTTTATGAGAATGAGCGAATTCTTTCTATCTTGAGTTCCTAATTGTTCTTAATTTCTATTGTGCGGAACTACTCTCAATTATTGTGTGAGGGCACTTGATTCCCGAAGGAAAGGTAATGCTTGACCTCTATGTTAGAGTAAGTAAGCCGGTTATAAATAATACGTGGTGCTTTTGAGTCAAATTTTGAGGCTAGGATGTTACGGTATTGTACTAAATATGTTTTAAATATTCTTTGTGTGATGAGTTATGAGAGTTGTTGAAAAACTGTCGTGTTCTATGTGAAGTGTAGTTTGATTACTCGAGGACGAGCAATGGTTTAAGTGTGGGGTATTGATGGTAGGCTATAATCTCGTATTTTAGTCGCTTATTGCAGTCTAATTCACTACACTTTACTTGTTTTGAGCTTTAATTGGTAGTGTCTTGCACTTATTGTGTGTTTTATACCTTGTAGGAGTGATTCCGATCTATTTAGATGTTATAGAATGAATTCGAGCGATTTGGAGTTTTGAAGTCTGAGTAAAAGCCCAAGAGATTAAGCCGGGATCATGTTCAGGGGTTGAGGACCAAGTTTGGACGTCAAAAATCGAAGTTTGATCTGTACTCTTAGAAAATTGCACTACCGCCCCATGCCATACGTAGCAGGGAGCGGGGAGCTAGTGCAAAATTCCTGCAAAGTGAAAACATCAGCTCTCTGAATTTCCCCACTAATTCCCCGCATGGCACGTCGTCCCATGCGGCGTGCCTATATATTGTTTACACAGTAAATATCCTATTTCGGCTAGGAAAAGGTGATTTCGTCTGGGCCCGACCGGACTTGGTATAAATACATGGAAAAATTTTATTTTATGGACTTTTGGACATACTTTAGACCTAAAGAGACAAAAGAGGAGTTGGAAGAGCAAAAGCACAAGGATCTCATCATTCCTTCCTCACTCGAG
>AWOL01S0044006.1:113234-138937 GCA_000715115.1 Nicotiana otophora | reverse complement strand
ACGAAGCCCATCCACATTAGGCACACAAATACGGCCCTGCATTCGCAAAACTCCATCTTCCCCCACAACAACTTGTTTGGAATCACCGTGCCGCATCGTGTCCTTAAAGACAAGTAAATGAGGATCATAATACTGCCTCTCTCTTATGCGCTCATAAAAAAAATACCGAGCGAATGTACAAGCTACAACCCAACTGGGTTCTGAAATATCTAACCTCATGAACTGATTAGCCAAAGTCTGAACATCTGCAGCTAATGGTCTCTCACCAACCTGAATATACGCAAGATTANTGTTGCCGCAAATCTTGATACATTTTAGCGGTACCTGGATGAATAGAATACCTGGAACTGTGTGCCTCTTCAAGAATTAATTCACGAAGCCCATCCACATTAGGCACACAAATACGGCCCTGCATTCGCAAAACTCCATCTTCCCCCACAACAACTTGTTTGGAATCACCGTGCCGCATCGTGTCCTTAAAGACAAGTAAATGAGGATCATAATACTGCCTCTCTCTTATGCGCTCATAAAAAAAATACCGAGCGAATGTACAAGCTACAACCCAACTGGGTTCTGAAATATCTAACCTCATGAACTGATTAGCCAAAGTCTGAACATCTGCAGCTAATGGTCTCTCACCAACCTGAATATACGCAAGATTACCCATACTCACAGCCTTTCTACTCAAAGCATCGGCCACCACATTGGCCTTTCCGGGTGATACAAAATGGTGATATCATAGTCTTTCAACAACTCCATCCATCTTATTTGCCTCAAATTAAGATACTTTTATTTGAACAGATACTGGAGGCTACGATGAACAGTAAATACCTCACACGAGACACCGTAGAGGTAATGCGTCCAAATCTTCAACGCATGAACATTGGCTACCAATTCTTAAGTCATGAACAAGATAATTCTTCTCGTGAACTTTTAACTGATGCGACACGTATGCAATTACCTTGCCATCTTGCATTAATACTACACCAAGCCCAATGTGAGATGCGTCACAATATACCATATACGATCCTGAACCTGTGGGTAATATCAATATTGGCGTCGTAGTCAAAGAGGTCTTGAGCTTCTGAAAGCTCAACTCACGCTCGTCTGACCATATGAATGGAACACCCTTCTGGGTTAGTCTGGTCAATGTGCTTGCCATAGATGAAACCCTTCCACGAACCGACGATAATAACCTGCCAAACCCAGGAAACTCCAGATCTCTGTAACCGAAGTAGGTCTAGGCCAATTCTGAACATCCTCAATCTTCTTAGGATCCACCTTTATGCCTTCTGCCGATACAACATGCCCCAAAAAGGCAACTGAGTCTAACCAAAACTCACATTTTGAAAATTTGGCATATAACTGATTATTCTTCAAGGTGTGAAGCACATTTCGAAGATGTTACTCATGCTCCTCTCGACTGCTGGAGTAAATCCAGATATCATCAATGAATACAGCCACAAAAGAATCTAAATAAGGCTTGAACACCCGATTCATCAAATCCATAAATGTTGCTGGAGCATTTGTCAACCCAAATGACATCACTAGGAACTCGTAATGCCCATACCGAGTCCGAAAAGCTGTCTTAGGGACATCAGATGCCCTAATCTTCAACTGATGGTAACCAGATCTCAAATCAATTTTTGAAAATACCTTGGCACCCTGAAGCTGATCAAATAAGTCATCAATTCTTGGCAGCGGATATTTGTTTTTGATAGTGGCCTTGTTCAACTACCGATAGTCTATACATATCCACATCAAGCCATCTTTCTTCTTTACAAATAATACTGGTGCACCCCAGGGCGAGATAGTGGGTCTAATGAATACCTGATCAAGCAAGTCTTGTAACTGCTTTTTAATTCTTTCAACTCTGGCGGGGCCATACGGTATGGTAGAATAGAAATGGGCTGAGTGGCCGGAGCCAAATCAATACAAAAGTCAATATATCTATCAGGTGGCATCCATGGCAGATCTGCAGGAAATACTTCTGAAAATTCACGAACAACTGGTACTGAGTCCATAGAAGGGACATCCGCACTGGGATCGCGAATATAAGCCAAATAGGCTAGACACCCTTTCTCTACCATACGCCGAGCTTTCATATAAGAAATAACCCTGCTGGCAGAATGGCCAGGAGTTCCTTTCCACTCTAACCGAGGTAACCCCCTCATAGCTAGGGTCACTGTCTTGGCATAACAGTCTAATATAGCATGATAAGGAGACAACTAATCCATACCGAATATGACATCAAAATCTACCATATCAAGAAGTAGAAGATCCACACTAGTCTCAAGATTACCAATAGTAACCACACATGAACGATAGACATGATATACTATAACAGAGTCTCTCACAGGTGTAGATACACACATAGAAACACTCAGAGAATCACAAGGCAAAACCAAATATGAAGCAAAATAGGAGGACACATAGGAATAAGTAGATCCTGGATCAAATAGAACTGAAGCATCTCTATGGCAAACTGGAATAATACCTCTGATCACAGCATCAGATGACTCGGCCTCAGGCCTAGCTGGAAAAGCATAAAATCGGGGATGGGCCCCACCACTCTGAACTGCGTCCCTGGGACGGCCTCTGACTGGCTGGCCTCCACCTCTAATGGTGTGACCTCCACCTCTAATGGCCTGACCTCCACCTCTAGCTGTCTGACCCCTGCCTCTAGCTGGCTGAGTAGGCGGTGAAGCAACCGGTGCCGGTATGATGGCACGAGAATCCTGCCGAGAACTGTTACTCGCCAATCTAGGGCAATAATTCCTAATGTGACCAATGCTCCCACACTCATAACACCCACCATGATTCTGTGGCTGCTGAAGTTGAAGCTGACCCAGATGGCCCGGATAACCACTGTAGTAACTCTGGAGTGGTGGTGCACTGATAGGAGCTGAATGTGCACTGAATACTAGCTGCCCAGAGTAAGGCATAATAGGACCGTGACTCCCTGAAGCACCGAGAGATACATGAAGTGCTGAATGAAACGGGTCTGGGAGGATGACCCCTACCAAAATTACCCATGCCTTTAGACGAGGCACCACTGTAACCACCGAATTTACAAGGCCTCTTATCGGACCTCTGCTATCTTTCCTGTGCAAGAACCATCTCGATCCTCCTTGCGACATTAGCAGCCGCCTGAAAAGAAATCTCACCTCCGGTCTCCTTGGCCATTTGAAGTCTGATAGGGTGAGTGATTCCCTCAATGAACCTCCTTACTCTCTCTCCCTCCGTAGGTAGTAAAAGGAGAGCATGATGGGCCAAATCCACAAAACGGGACTCACACTAAGTAATAGTCATACTGCCCTGCTGTAGACGCTCAAATTGCTTGCGGAATTCCTCTCTCAGTGTGATAGGGAGGAACTTCTCCAGAAATAGCTGAGAGAACTATTCCCAGGTAAGTGCAGGCGATCCGACTGGTCGGGTCAATGTGTAATCTCTCCACCACCTCTAGGCGGAATCAGTCATCTGGAATACAGCAAAATCGACCCCATTGGTCTCAACTATACCCATGTTCCGCAGCACCTCATGGAAGCGTTCAAGATAATCATGTGGGTCCTCGGAAGGTGTACAACTGAATTGAACTGGAAAGACCTTAGTGAACTTATCCAGTCACAATAACGCCTCAAAAGACATGGCGGGCCTATCACCGGTCTGTGCCGCAACAACTGGCTGAACTACCCCAACTGGCGGGGCTGCTGGAGCCTGATTCTGGGGAGCCATCTGCTCTGAGGCGGGAGTAGTGGGAGATTGTGCTCCTCTCCCAGCCTGTGAGACGTCTGGTGCCACTAGAAATGTACCATTCTGGGCCACACCCTCCATAAGACTCACCAATCGGACTAGAGCGTCCTGAAGCACTGGAGTGGCTATGAATCCTTCCGGGACCTGAACTATTCCAACTGGTACATTCTGAACTGGGACCTCCTCCTGAAGGTCTATTTGAGGTTCTTCAACAGGTGCAGCTGCTCGAGCTCTGGACTGAGCTCTACCTCGGCCTTTGTGTCGGCCTCTAGCATGACCTCGACCTCGACTTCGACCTCTACCACTGGCCATAGTTGCCTCCGGGGGATCTGGTCCATGTCCATCGGTAGAAGTATTACGCGTTCTCACCATCTGCGAGAGAATGAGAGTAGAATGGTTCAATCATCGATGATAGAATAAAATCGCACGACAGAATAATAAAGAAGTGATATTGTTCCTAAACTTCATTGCCTCTGAGAGATAAGTACAGACATCTCCGTACCGATCCTTCAAACTCAACTAAGCTTGCTCGTGACTCGTGAGACCTAAGTAACCTAGTGCTCTGATACCAACTGTCATGACCCGAAATTCCCACCTCCGGATCGTGATAGCGCCAAACATTTCACTTGCTAGGCAAGCCAACATTAGAATAACATTATCCATTTTTAAAATAATTTTTAAATTTATTAATAACAAGGAAGCAAATGCGGAAGCAATTTTGAAATAATCCACAATAATAACTGTGTTTAAATACCATCCCAGAATTGGTGTCACAAGTGCACGCGCTTCTAGAATAAATACAAATAAAGGTCTGAATAAAGTAAAGTTGTCTGAAAATAAACACACATCTAAAATACAATAGACGGGGACTTCAGAACTGCGAACGCAATGCAGTTATACCTCAAGTCTCCTCTGATAGTTGAAATCCGAGCAAGTCTATGGTACGTCGCTGGGACCAACTCCAAAATCTGCACAAGAAGTGCAGAGTGTAGTATCAGTACAACCGACCCCATGTACTGGTAAGTGCTGAGCCTAACCTCGACGAAGTAGTGATGGGGCTAAGGCGGTTCACTTACATTAATCTGTACGCAATATTAGTAACAACAACAATAATAGAAATAAATCAGGTAATTCATTTATAATAATTGAAGGCAACTCAGCAGTCATAACCAATTATAATTTCCATTATTTCTGTTGCAACGTGCAACCCGCTCAAACAATATCCACATTCAGTTCTGTTGCGGCATGCAACCCGCTCCTCCAACATATTCATTTTTATCAAGTTTGTTGCGACGTGCAACCCGATTCTCCAATATTAACTTTTTAACAAGTCTGTTGCGGCGTGCAACCCGATCCTCTAATATTAACTTTTAATAAGTCTGTTGCGGCGTACAATCCGATCCTCCAATATTGACTTTTAATAAGTTTGTTGTGACATGCAACCCGATCCTCCAATATTGACTTTTAATAAGTCTGTTGTGGCGTGCAACCCGATCCTCCAATATATTCATTATAATCAATCATGTTGCGGCGTGCAATCCGCTCCTCTAACATTTTCATTTACCAATTCTTATAGAAGAAATTTTTTCAATAAATGTAACAATTAATATAAAATTACGAGACAACAAACATACAATAATTATGGTTAAATTATAAAGCAAACAATGACAAATAGAAAATTATTATGAAAATCGTGGAACAAATAGGCAGTTTAATATTTATTATGCTAAATGTCAAATAACAATTGATGCACATAATTCGAATAGCATGTAACAATTAATGCAGGAATTCAAGAATTTATATTTGCAAAGAATAAGAGAGAAACAATTATTAGAAAAATTAAATTATGATTAAAAATAATTTATGATTTTTCAAGTAAGCAAGAAAATAATTAATTTGACGACGTATAGACACTCGTTACCTTGCCTATACGTCGTTTACATGCAATTCACATAACAAACAATTTAAGGGTTCTATTCCCTCAAGTCAAAGTTAACCCCGACACTTACCTCGCTTTGCAAATTCCAATCAATTATTCAACCACAACTTTTCCTTTTAAATTTACCTCCGAAAGCTTCAAATATATTCACACACAATTCAAAATATTCAATACTAATCATAGGAATTAATTCCATATGAATTTAAAAATTTTCCGGATAAAATCCGAAATTCATTAAAATATTCGGCAGTAGGACCCACGTCTTAAATCCCGGAAAAACTCGCGAAATCCGAACACCCGTTCTGATACGAGTTCAACCATACCAAATTTATCCAAATCCGATATCAAATGGACCTTCAAATCTTAATTTTTCGTTTTTGGAAAGTTTTACAAAAATTTCAATTTCTTCCATCTAAATACGAAATAAATGATGAATATAGACATGGATTTGTGAAATATAATTATTTTTAGTTAAAGAACACTTACCCAACTCAAAGATGTGAAAATCCCCCTTGAAATCGCCCAAATCCGAGACTTAAAACTCAAAAATGAGTAAAAATATCGGACTCTTCGATATATACACTGCCTATGCATTTCCGCACATGCGAGTTCGCATCTGCGAGAAAAATCTCGCATCTGCGGAAAAGGGGATGCCAGGTGAGGTTCCGTATCTGCGGACAAAATATCGCACTTGCGACGTCCGCTTCTGCGCAAAAGGACCGCACCTGCGAAGACCGCATCTGCGATCGAATGCTCGCTTCTGCGAGCTCGCACCTGCGGTCAAAATTCCGCAGGTGCGATTACACCAGAACTCAAAATTTCAGATTTTGCTTAAGTCCAATTCTTGTTTCGATTTCGACCCGTTTCACTCTCGGGGTACTCGGGACCCCGCTCGAATATACCAACAAGTCTCGCAACATAATACGAACTGACTCGGGGTCTAAAATCACGTCAAACAACACTGAAATTACAATTCACACCTCGATTCGAACTTTGAGTTTTAAACTTTTAATTTGCAAATCTCGTGCCAAAACATATTACATTAATCCAGAATGACTTTAAATTTGGCACACAAGTCATAAATAACATAACGGAGCTATTCAAATTTCCAGAATCGGATTCCGACTCCGATATCAAAAAGTCAATCCCGTGGTCAAACTTGGAATATTTAGTCTTTAAATTGCTAGTTCCGTTAAATGGTCATAACTTGAGCTAGGGACCTCCAAATTAAATTTCGGGCATACGCCCAAGTCCCAAATCACGATACGGAGTTATCGGAACTATCAAAATACTAATCTAGGCCCGTTTGCTAAAACTGTTGACTAAAGTCAACTCACTTGAATTTTAAAGCTCTAATTCTCATTTTAATCCATTTTTCACATAAAAACTTTCCGGAAAATTATACGGAATGCGCACGCAAGTCGAAAAATAATAAATGATATTTTTTGAGGTCTTAGAACATAGAATTACTTATTAAATTTAAAGATGACATTTTAGTTCATCACAATGATCGAGGGCCAGGATCGAGGGTCAAAATCAAGGCCCGGGATCGAGGACCGCGATCAAAGGCCAAGATCGAGGCAGAACTGAGGATGTCTGGGCAGAATTATAAAATAGGGACTTCGTCCCATTCACCATTTTTGACAAATTGGAGCTTGAGGAGAGGCGATTTTTGATAGATTTTCAAGGAAAACTTGAGGTAAGTCCTATGTGATCATTTCTACTCCATAATATTGAATTATCATCGAATAATCCAACTAGATTACATGATTTTGAGGTGTAAATCGGAGATTGGAACTAAGAAATTTGGAAATAAGATTTGTAGATTTAAGGGTTGAGTTGAGGTCAGATTTTGGTAAAATTAGAATGGGTAGACTCGTGGTTGAATAGACTTTCGGATTTCGTAACTTTTGTCGGGTTCCGAGACATGGGCCCCACAGACGATTTTTGAGCTAAAATTCGGATTTTTATGGAAAATTAGCATTTTCTTATGGAATTAATTTTAATAAATTTTATTGACTGAAATGAAATTTTTGTAACTAGATTCGAGGCATTCGGAGGCCGATTTGCGAGGCAAAGGCATAGCAGAGTAAAGGATTTTACACTTTGAGGTAAGTAATATTTTTAAATCTGGTCCTGAGGGTATGAAACCCCACTTTTTGTATCATGTGATTATTTTTTAGGTGACGCACATGCTAGGTGATAGGCGTGTGGGCGTTCACCGAGGGAATTGGGATTTGGTCCATTCAGTGAAAACTGTAAAATTGTATAACTTGTTGCTAGCTATATGCTCTCTTTGTGCTATAGAGATTTGACTGTAAATTATGTTATAAACCATGTTTAGACTACATGTTGGTATTTTGGGACCCACAGAGGTCGTGTACATGTTGAACTATCTGCTTAATTGTTGTTTTGTACTCAGTCATAATTTACTTGTTTATTTTATCTCAGTCTCTATTGTTCATTATTGATGCATCATATCACTGTTGTTTGGGCTAGTTTCATGATTATTGAGAGACCAAGAGACTTGAGAAATTTGTGACTGAGTGAGGCCGAGGGCGTGATTGTGAGATATTATATTATAGCGCGTGAGTTGTCCATGCGGGATATTATAGCACGTGAGTTGGACGTGCGGATCCAGATATTGATACTATAGCACGTGAGTTGTCCGTGCAGCACGTGAGTTGGAAATGCCGATCTAGATATTGATACTATGGCACGTGAGTTGTCCGTGCAACACATGAGTTGGTTGTGCAGATTATAGCGTTTGGGCTGTAGGAGCCCCTCCGGAGTCTGTACACCCAAGTGAGCGCGAGTACTCATTGAGTATGAGTGCTGAGGGCAGAGAGCCGATTGGTTGAATGGTTGTGTCGGGTTGAGTATCTATTGCCTGAGAGGCTGTACTTGCTCTTCATTTGTTGTTGCACTAGTTGCTATCTGTCATTGATGTGAAATTCTCTGAAAGATTTTATATCTGAAATACATGAACTTGAACTGTATAGAATTGATTTGACTTAAAATGCTGGATTTGAAAGCATGTTTATTCTTTGCTGGAATTACTGAAAATGAACTATAATTATGTAGCTCGTCACTATCTTCGATTCCTTATTTATTATTGTTACTTGCTGAGTTGGTTGTACTCATACTACACCCTGCACTTCGTGTGCATATCCAGGTGTTCCTGGACATAGGGAGTGTTGATTCTTTCGCACAGCTGATTTCCCGAAGATTCAGAGGTAGATGCCGTATTTTGCAGACCTTATCTCTCTTTCCCTATCTCCTTACTTACTGTATTTTGGTCTTAGACTATTATGGGCCTTATGTCCCTTATTTGTACCCATATTAGATGCTCATGTACTCAGTACCACCGGTTTTGGGGGAGTGTTTGTATCAATATTTGTGGGATTATGTTTTGTATTTCAATATTATATTTTTAGACTTAAAAGAATTTGTGGTTTAATGAGATTTTCGGCTTGCCTAGTATTGAGATAGGCGCCATCACGACATGTTAGGATTTTTGTATCATGACAAGTTAGTATCAGAACCTAGGTTACATAGGTCTCACGAGTCATGAGCAGGTTTAGTAGAGTCTTGCGGATCGGTACAGAGACGTCTGTACTTATCTTCGAGAGGCTGCAGAACCCTTAGGAAAACTTCATTTTCTTGTATTCTGTCATGCGAATATTTTGATTCTGGAAACTAAATTTCTATTATTCTATTCTCTCACAGATGGTGAGGACACGTACTACTGGATCGGCCGGTCATCCACCAATGCCACCAGTTAGGGCCGCCAGAGGCCGGGGCCGAGGTAGAGGTCGAGATGTAGCTCGTACCATAGTTGGACCAGCACCTATAGTACCACCAGTTGCTCAAGCTCAGGAGCAGGTTCTAGATATAGTTGAGACGATAGGATCAGCTCAGGCACCAGATGTGCCCATTGAGATTTCGGGCCTTTGGGAGACTTTGGCCCAGATATTGGCAGCTTGTACTGGTCTGGCTCAGGTGGTTTCGGCTCAGGCCGCACTTGCCACTTCTTAGGCCCGGGGAGGTACTCATACCCCTGTTGCCCGTACTCCAGACCATGTAGTACAGGGACTTCAGATACTGGGGGCACTACCAGCCCAGCTGGTTGTAGTTGTTCAGGCCCCGGTAGTTCCTGTTATGGCAGATGATGAGCAGAGGAGACTTGAGAGGCTTCGACCTCCACCATTTAGCGGTACTGAGTCAGAGGATGCTCAGATTTTTCTGGATAAGTGTCAACAGATACTTCGGACAGCGGGTATTCTGGAGACCAGTGGGGTCTCATTCACTACTTTTCAATTTTCTGGGGTTGCACTTAGATGGTAGGAGACTTACGAGAGGCGTAGGCCTGTTGGCGCAACACTCCTTACTTGGCAGCAGTTCTCCGTAGTCTTTTGGAGAGGTTTGTGCCATAGTCCCGTAGAGAGGAGATGCGCAGACAATTTGAGCAGCTTCACTAGGGTGATATGTTTGTGATGCAGTACGAGATGAGATTTTCTAAGTTGGCTCATCACGCAGTCTTGTTGGTTCCCAATTATAGAGAGAGGATTAGGAGGTTCATTGATGGCCTCACATATCAGCTGCGGTTA
The DNA here is from genome assembly GCA_000715115.1 of Nicotiana otophora. NCBI lineage: Eukaryota > Viridiplantae > Streptophyta > Magnoliopsida > Solanales > Solanaceae > Nicotiana > Nicotiana otophora. The sequence continues at coordinate 128,635 of AWOL01S0044006.1, read as the reverse complement.
CTTATGACTAGGGAGAGAGTATTTGAGGTAGTGGATATTGCTCGATAGATAGAGATAGTTCGTAGCCAGGAACGTAGAGAGAGAAAGAGGCTAAGAGGCCTCGTGATCTGGGTGATTACAGCAGTGTTCCTTTAGGGGGTCAGTTTCACCGTGGTAGGGGTTGTTTTTACAGACACGCTCAGACGGGTCATCCAGCTCATCGTGGTGCATCAGCTAGCCACGGTTATTACAGTGCTTACTCAGGACAGTCTTTATTCAGTGTACTACCAACGCAGAGTTCTCATCATGCCTTGTCGGCTCAGGCTTCTGTAGGTAATTCCCGGGTTATCAGGAGCAGCAGTTCCGTCAGATGAGGGGTTGTTTCGAGTGCAGAGAATTTGGTCATTTCAAGAGAGAAAGTCCTAGGCTGTTGAGTGGGGATCCACAACAGAGTCTTCGACTGACGGCACCATCTCCAGTGTTCCACCACCCGCCCAGCCAGCTCGAGTGTGAGGGTCAGGCAGCTAGGGGTCGCCCAAGAGGGGGAGGCCTATCAGGTGGCCGACAGACTCGATTCTATATGGTTTCTTCGTTGTTGTGCACTGATTCCCTTGATTGTAGAAATTCTTGTAAATGGAGTTACTGAATTGTTGTTATTGATTTATATTATTGTAAGGGGGATCGGGTTGCACGCCGCAACAAGTGAAATAAGGATGAATTGATATGGTGGAATAAGGGTGAATTATGATATTGATATTATATGGTGGGATCGGGTTGCGCGCCGCAATATATTTTGTGTATTGGCATGATATTGTTATTGTACGGTGGGATCGGGTTTGCACGTCGCAATATGTGAAATAAGGGTGAATTGATATGGTATAATAAGAGTGAATTTTGGTATTGGTATTATATAGTGGGACCGGGTCGTGTGCCGCAACATATTTTGTATTTGTATCCCATGTTTGTTGTATTGGTTTCGGTTCTTTCATACGAGATGCCGAGAATTTGTATTCCCGGTTCTTTACTATTTTTCGAGGATTGAGTTACTGTCGTTGACTTAGCGCCTTGCCGTCATTTGCTGAGTTCTTTTTCCTAATACTATTATTCTAGTAAATTGACTTTCTAGGTGAATTTACTACATTGAGTCATTGCCTCTAGTCCTACTGAGTTGTTAAGTAATATAGTAATTTTTAATAAATAAAAGAATTAATATCACGTCGCCTTGTGTGACTTTTAAGTTAAAACCCGCATTTATTTCGATACTTACCATTTCTACTAGTTGTCATATTTTACTTCAATTGATTTCTCAACTTATTCTCCTTGGCCTATCTGAGGTTTTTATTTTTCTTAAAAAAAGGATTGTCATAGTATTGTAATTCAATAAATTATACATTAAATTCAGTAGCTTATCCGGTGTTGTATTTATTTGAAAAAGGTTATTTTTATTAACTAAATGATTTCCAAAATAAACTCATTTTCTCATTGATTTTCTACTTGGTTTAAAAACTGTAGTTTTACTTTTCGATATATATACATAAAGTATTTTGAACATCCTAATTAGCATTTGTCACGGATATTATGTACTGAGTAACACGTGGATTTTGCCGTGCAAGGTGAGATGGAAAGATGTGGGCACAAAGTGTCGTGTGTGTTAAAGATTTGAAAGATGAGATCTATGGTATGAGATTACGAGAATTGGGATTATTGGAGTCGTGTATTAGAAACAATTTAATTTGTTGAGTTGACATTGTTTTCCCTACTAGAGCACACTTACCCTTGTGCGTATTCCAACTATGTTGTTGTCTAATTACCTGGTTATTTCTCGTTGCCAGCTGTGTTTCCCTTATCGTTATTACTGTTTGTAATCTGATTTCTGTTGATATTGGCATTTCTTTAATATTCCTTTCTTGTTAGTTTTATGTCACATCCTGCACATGTTTACATGTTCAGTAAGTGTCTTGACCTGGTCTCGTCACTACTCTACCGAGGTTAGGCTTGATACTTACTGGGCACCACCGTGGTATACTCATGCTATGCTTCTGCACATTATTTTTTGTGCAGAGCCAGGTACTTCAAATCGAGTAGATTTTGAGACTCATGCTTGGTGTGGCTGGAGACTTCAAAGTACACCTGCCGAGCATTCGTAGGCTCCGAAGTCACCCTCTAATATATTTATTTCCATTATTTCTTCTATTCTGGAACAATGATATATTCATTATGTAAAACTTCTACTAGAAAGGCTTATGACTTGTACTACCGTTTTGGGAATTGTAAATTTTTTATAGAGATTTCCATTTCAAGATTGTTAAATGTTATTTAATTATTGTTGTTATTTAATAAATGTTATGCTTACCTAGTCCCTAAGATTAGGTGCATACCCAACAGAGGAAAAAATTGGGTTGTGACAATATCCCTAACAAACATGATTGTTGTTGGTTTGAAAAGGAAAAAAGAATCAAAAATTTAATATTTAATATCCCTATTAAAGTCAGGTCAAAATTATCGTAGGTTCAAACAGAAAAAAGAAGAAGAGATAATAAGCAGGAAACTATTATTTAATATCATTCATCAACCTAATTCGTTTTTTTGGTGAAGTTCTTAAATTAGAATTTTAAAACTAAAATTATAAATATCTTAAATTTTATGTGTGAATATTAAAATGGGAAGGAAGACTGATAAATTTTGAATTTTGAGTGATGAATAATAAAACTAAAATAAGTTTATAATTGAATATATTAATAGATGATTGACAAAAATTTATGTGGTAATTTATTTTTATTGAGTTAGGTACACAAGAATAACATTTATCATTTAGAAAAATATATATACTTTTATTTTATAAATTAAATATAATATTTATATAATAGTTTAATATATATATTTTCTATTGAGATAGTATACACGCGCTACGTGCGTATCATAAGACTAATATACTATATTAAAAGCACGAAAGTCCTTAGCGAAATGTCATTCGCCTTTTTTGCCTTTTAAAAATAGATTTCAAATTAGACAAATTTGTAATTGTAATTTACTTATATTCCTAATATTTAGGACTTTAAAAATTAACTAATTTTTATTTATTAAATTTTTCCTTATTTGAACTAAGTAGAAACTCTTAATATTAAGGATTCTAAAATTAAGTTTTATTTTACTTATATAAATTTTTTCCATATTTAAATTGTGTAAGTATTTTCCTTTAATGTTTCCAAGTTTTTAACACGTTGGAAATTTTGTAGTACTAACCACGTAAGAATCATCAAACATGTCAATTCCATTTTTTCCGATTTTGTTTGAACCATCTTGAGTATTGTTAATTTGAATATTTCACATGCGCACAAAGTCTTAAGGTGTAAGTTAAATATTAATGATGGATGGCATGTATATTATATCATACACATTAAATACAATTTTGTCATTTAGTTATTTTTTAATATTTATAACTTTAAAATTAACAAAAAAAATATTGCTATAACAATCATGAATATTAAATACAAATGAACCAACTTGCAGCCTGTTTTAACAATATTTTTTTGAATTAAAAAACGGAAATATTAAGGTATATTATCTCATGTTTCGAATGATAAATCCAATCAAAAGTACTATATTGCCAATTCAAATGAGATAAATGAGTTTGGATATAATGATGAACACTAATATTTCAAATGAGAACGCTTACACAAAAATAAGTAAGGAATAATTATTAGTAAAATCGATATATTAGTCGACACTCCTTCTACATTTGATGATATTTTAGGTTCTTAGGATCTGTGCCATTTTCTTTGTAAATATATACGATGTATAAATCTCTTTTTAGATGTTACTGTCATTAGCGTTAACAATTTAAAATTTATTACAATATTAGTTAATAACCAAAAACATAAAAGAGAATTTGTATTTTTTTTTTGAAAGGAGAAGAAAAAGGAACATATCTTTTGGAACTTTGATATGAAGAAGTACCTGAGGGGATATTTAATAGTAAGAGAAAAAAAATGCTATAAGATTTTGGTCAAAGGCAAGATATTTGAATACGGAGATATAATCTATTCTTAAAAGTTTGATTAAGAGATAGGTGACAAAGCTCAAAGATTGAATGACTATAATAGTTCATTAATCACAATTAATATAAAAGCATATTTGAAAAGCTTTGTAGAATTATTAGGCGAGGAAAAGTAATTAAGATTATCTCATTAATTCTACTAATGTTTAGATGTTAATTTATAGCGAGCTTTGAACAAATTAGAGTCGTGACATTTAAAATTTTGATAAAATCAATGATGGACAATATTTTTCTTATTCAAATTGATTATGAAATTCGTATTCAAAATCAAGACTATTTTCTTTATCTATCTATATGTCATTAACATTATTTATTTTTCAAGAACATACACTTTTTAAAATTTTATTTTGTAACTCAATTATATTATTTAATAATATTTATTATTTTTAAATTATATACTCATTGATATAGGTACATGCGCAACGCGCGTACACTAAACCTAATCTAATATTAAAAAAAAAGTAATATATATTCCTACATAATAATCAGGTAATACTAAATCTATAAGAAAAGATAACCAAATACCGTACAGCTAGTAGTAAATTTTATGCCAATATTATACTTGAAAATAGAAGTATTTTCCATCAAAACGACTAGGCTTTATTTATTTATTTAAATTAAATGAAGAGTTAAAACACCAGTCTTATGAAAGGGTCCTACTAGAAGTCAAATCAAACGTCTCAATAATTATTCAAAGATCACCAGTTGTACAATATTCCCCCTGTCACCGTCCACACTGAATCATCAAAACCTTTATATACTTTCACTCTCCTCCACTCCATATATAAAGGAGCAGAATCTCATTAGCGCCTCTTTTAACACTCCACTTCACTTCCCACCCCAACAGCTTTCACACTCTCCACTCAGAAAAAACCTACTTTACTTTTCCTATGAACAATATAATCATAATATAATTCATAATTAGACAATAATTTGAAATTTTGGCGTTAATGGAGGTTTCTAAGCAGAAAGAGAGTCAATTTGAGATTTTATCGATTGCGGAGGTTTCAGCTTCTTCATCAGATACTTCGTTTTGTAAATCTGAACCGGTTTTTGCTCGGTTCGGGTCGGGTTCTGGATTTTCGAAGCTCCGATTTGGTCAGGAGTCTGAAACAAGTGCCGACATTGCGTTCGATCTTCGAACTTCACAGGCATGTATTTAAATTTACATATATAAAATCTTATTTTCATGTGTAAACTGAAATTCGCGTGTTATGAGATAGTTAGAAATTATGATTAATTTGGTAGCATTTTGGTTTTCATGTTTTATGCATTTTTCTTTTACTTATCAAATGTGAATTTAGTTTTTAGTTGCATAGTTGGACCCACTGTACTATAAATAGTTGAAGTTGCTTTTATATTAAATTTATATTTGTTCTAAGTCCACACTTATGTGCTCGCAATGGATAGGAGTACTTGGTAAATACTTACTCGCCCCGAGTGTTTACACCAAACCAAACAATTTAAATTTATTAGTGTAAGCACCGGGCGCGAATAAATATTTACTACTCTCAATCCATATCTAGTTAGTTACATGTGAGAGTGCTTGCATTTTTGGTTAGTTTCTTTGGGCTATCATTAGTGGTGGAGGCAGGAATTTCATCAAGGGGAGTAAAACAAAGTGCTCTTTTATGTTTAGGAAATTCAACAATTAATATATACACATATAAAAAATTAAATTTCACCGATATACAGAGCACAATTTTCCGGCGGAGGGGATTCAGTTGAACCTCTTTTAGTAATAGTGGCGGAGAGCCACCGGCTATCATGTAACATTTTCTCTCATGTTCTCTAGCAACAAAAGAGAATGACATGTGATTACATGTGTTTATCTGTGGTATTGGCTTGGCAGAAAATTGAACAAATGGAGGAGAAGACAGAAAAGATGATATTTTTACTGATTTTCCTCGGGAACTTATCTGCTGCCTGTGCTTGAATAGGGGCAGTATCTTACTTTTGATTCTGCTTTTGTATTTCCAGTTATTCAAGCTAGGACCTGCAGAGTCTCTGTGCATATCTGAAGCTTCTGAAGCCAATAAGGAGGTACCTGTTGATAGCGTACAGTATTGATGTTTGGACAGACTAGTTGTCTTCAAGCTGCTATTAATCTAGAATGCTTTTAAATCCTGTTCACGCGAGGAGGATTTCTGGAGATATTATACCATTTACGGATATGACAATTTTCATTGTTGAATGCTGCATATGTATTTCTAGAGACTAGAGATACCTGTTCGCACTAGTTTCTTGGTTGATTGGCATAAATATTAGCTACATGATTGGAGTAGTATTAATAGATTGTCCGCTAAAGGTTTACCAGCTTCATGCTCCTTTAAGTCCAACTCTGCGTATAGCTGAAAACATGAAATAGCGCACACTTGCGTCAATCATAATATTGATGTCAATCTTCATATTGAAAACAAGTGTCAGTATGTAAATGTATGTGTATTTTACTGTTATTTATGGGGAAAGTTAAAGGTGCAATCCATTTATATTTTCATTGGATTTAAATTTGTGTAGTTTGTTGCCGTCATATTAATGTCCTGTGGCATTGACTTTGGTATTTTGAATCAGAAAGCCTATTCCAGGGGAATCTCCATTCAATTTAAAAACGAGGAGGAAAGTAGGGCCTTCCATTGTGCATTTGAGCAATGGAAGACAGAAGTGGTTGTTCAAGGTCTGTTTTGACATGTCTGTTATTACTCTAAAAGTTAGTCGGTACATCTTGTGGAGTACAATCACACTCTTTTCATTATTTGCTCCAATTGTTCTTGATTCTGACTGAGATGCTAGTAATGACTCTCTCTCTGCTTTTTTTGGGTGGTTAAAGTACTATCTGATACCTGATGCAGTTTTGGTTCTTGATAAATGTGGAGTAAGATATATATTGAGTACTTCAAGGATAGTTAGTGAGTGAGCTTTAGAAGGAGATTTTTTTCTAATTACCTTATCAGTTTCTATGTGATAAGCTTTAATTGCATTCTTATTTTCTGTATGATAAGCTTTGATTGTGGATACTAAGTTATGAACATTTGACCAACTTACTATTGAGGTGTTATTTAAAAAAGAAATGTTTGACCAACTTACTATTGTACTGTTGTTGAAAGAATTTATGCTTTAACTGCTCTTCATTTATAACTGTGGTTTCATCTTTTCTGTTGCTTTTTATTTTTTTCCAGACGAAAATAAGTTTTTGTAATTTTGAAATTTCTTTTACGCTATACGAGGTCACTTGTTAGCAGAATGAAGATTTTATTGAGATATTATTGAAAATTTAGATGTATTGAATGAATTAGATAGACTATTAGTCACTTTTTTGACATTTTATCAGAGGCATTGTAAGCCATTTAATTTGTTAGCATTAGTGCTATCATCATTGTCTATTACCCACATGATCTTAGTATTGATAGTCCACACATTATTGATATTTTCTTGAATTAGGGTATCGCTTTCCCTAAATTTGTCCCACTCGATGACATTAGTTGTGAGCCATTAACTTTACCCGAAAAAGTTAAATAGTGGGTCTCTTTTGGTTAATAGGAAGTTAGGGAATCTGCATATACCTTTTTTTTTTTACGTGTAATCAATGTTTATCCTTTCTTAGTTTTGAATTTTGAAATATACAGAACAGGAATGTCTTACTGATAAAGAAAGCGATACATTTCTTGTCAAAAACTTAGAATGTAGTGTGTTAGTTGCCCGTTTTGATGCATGAATGAGCTTCTAGATTGCTGCATCTAAGAACGTATTTTTTATTTTTTATTTTTGTCTGGATGTTTCAGCTACTCTGTGGAGCTAAATACCGCACTATGAGTCTTAAGATTTTGAACTCATGATTCATTCCACGAGCAGCACTAGGCTAATGGAATTCTGGATCTAAACATGATAAACAATGCTGCCACGAATAATTGTAAACTTATCCAGAAAAGGAGAAGAAAAATAATTGTAACTTCTGCAAGTCTTCCTTTCAGGGTCTCCTCTGCCAAATGGAGTAGTATCAACTTCGAAAAGTAAATTTGATGACAAAATAGAGGCATCTTCTGCTAAAATGTATTTTCATTACTACGGGCAACTATTGCATCAGCAAAATATGTTGCAGGATTTTGTAAGGACAGGTAACGTTCTGAACTTTGGTCTTTTCTGTGTCATGACCTGGGGCTATTTAAGCCTGTTTGGCCATGAAATAATTTCTTCAATATTTTAAATACTGAAGTTATTATTTGCGAATAGTATCTTGGCCATGGCGTTTTGTGTTTCAAGTGAAATATCAATTGATATTCACATAGAATGTTGAATTAGTATCTGAAGGTGTTAGTCAAGTATAGTTTATCAAATCCTTAACTTTCACAAATTGTTTTCCAAGTGAAGTTCATGTTGAAGCACCAACTTCAGCACGCCCAAACTTCTTTTAACTTCTCCTGAAAATATTCTTTTTTCAGCTTCAACTTAAAAATAATACCCAAATGCGTACTTATATCTCCCGAGGCTCGTGTAGTCTCATGAGAGGGTTGCACACTCCCTTTTCCCTAAAATGTTTTGCAAACTGTTGCCTTTTGCATTTTCTTAAGAAGGAGCCCAACATTCTAAATCCAATAATTGGAAGGTTGACAATGGTAAATATGAAACTTGCAGGAACCTATTACGCTGCTGTAATTGAGAATCGTGCTGACTTTCTTGGTCGTGTAGTGGTTGATGTTGGAGCTGGTAGTGGTATTTTGTCATTATTTGCAGCTCAGGTTTTCTTTTGTACCAATGAGGTTTATGTGGTTTCATTGAATGATATGAACCATAGCTTAGCCACTTCCACTGATATTTGTACATTGTATTTTTTTCTTCTGTCTCTCCTCCCCTTCCACAAAACCCTCTCAGGCTGGTGCAAAACATGTTTATGCCATAGAGGCATCTGAAATGGCCGAATATGCTAAAAAGCTTATTGCGGGAAACCCATCGTTGAGTGAGAGAATTACAGTAAGTATACATTTCCTCATTCTGGTGTCTTTCAAAAGAGTTTTACAATATATTCCTTCAGTATCTTGGCTGCTAAGGTTGCTCCTTGTTTATCGGTTTTCTCTTTTCAATGAATGATTAGGTAATCAAAGGAAAGGTTGAAGAAGTAGAGTTACCTGTGAAAGCCGATATCTTAATCTCTGAGCCAATGGGTAAGCTTATCTATTTTGATGGATTATGAAGCTTATATGATAGAGCTATGTGGGGACATACTTTGACAATGCTGCGTGTTTTGCTAAAAAATGTGGTAAATCCCCTGGTTGACAGCTAAAATTCTTTCTGATCATTAGTATGGATATTTATAAAATATTTGATTGATTATTTGAGAAAGGAATTTAAGAAGCCTGTAGGTATTACATGTTTCAAGTGCCTCTACTAAAAGCTGGAGAATATACTAAAACACGACAGCAACATCTTCAATAACTGCTTATGCACATGTTATGAAAACAAAAGATCAGGGAGAAGTTAAGTTGTGCCTATGTGCAAGGAAACAATTCTACTACTCTCAAGAAGATGAACACATACACCATGGAAATATGTTAAGTTGCTAGTTTGCTTGTTGAAAACTGAATTTAACACTTCTACTGCATTTTGGGCTGCAGCCAAATTCGTTTTTGAGTTCTCATTGTTCAGTATTTGTTTCATTGAATTCTTCTGAGATACACCCCTGTTTCTAAGCGCCTTCTGTTCTTATATATGCTAGTCCTTTTCTCGCCTTCTGTTCTTATATATGCTAGTCCTTTTCTTTGCTCGAGAAACAAAATTTTGCTCAAAGTTTCAAGCGACAAAAAGCAGATGCATATGAAATGATTATGAAATGATGTCCTTTATAGTATTATGCATCTGCAGATTCATGCAACGGAATTTGATAACTAACTGAAACGAAATATTCTTGCAGTTTGCCCTTTCGAAATTAGAAACTCTTCCATGTTAGTAGTGCTCTTTTTGTAGCCTTTACCCATCAATTGATTATATTTAGTATTCTGAATTACATGCTTTTTCTTGTGAAACTTAGACTTCTTAATTTTCTTAATCATCGGAATATCTGTTACCAAAGTGATATACGACTTGAGGAGAGGATGCCTTGTCCATTTCCTGTAAAATATTAGTGAAATATTAGCCCAGCATCCCTCATCCCATCCTCCCCTCCCCCAACCCAAAAGAAAAAAGAAAAAAAGAAGGGACTATCACATATCTGTTGGTGACAATAAACGCTTTGCTTTCCTTGTATTATGAGTGTTATTAAGTTTCCTTATTACATTTTTCATTATAGAAAACATCTTTTTTGTATTTTCTGGAAGAGAGTTCAAGGTTTTAATCCTTAAAAATATGGCAGCATGTTATCTCAAAATCCAAACTGACCACAATCCAGTGATTAAATTATCCAAATGAAACAGGTTTAAACCTGCTTGAAAGTCTCTTATACATGGATACTTTTGCTTTGTTTGTATTATGAGTGCTATTAAGTTTCCTTTTTTTATTTTTCGTTATAAAAGAACATTCCTTTATATTTTCCTGACAAGAGTTCAGGTACTCTTTGAAAATATGGCGAAGCATGTTATCTCAGAATCCAAACCAACCACAATCCTGTGATTATATTATCCAAATGAAACAGGTTTAAACCTGCTGGGTGTGATATGTTGAATTTACTTTGCAGGTACTTTGTTAGTTAATGAAAGAATGCTAGAGTCTTATGTGATTGCTAGAGATCGATTTCTAGTTCCAAATGGAAAAATGTTTCCTACAGTAGGAAGGTAATTTTCTTTCCTGTCAATTTTGAGGAGTCTTTCCGTGTCAAATCATTTATGAAGTTAATAGTTTGGTTATGAGGTTCTTTTTTCTCTTTTTTGATTAGTAGTTTGCTTATGAGGTTCTTTGTTTCTTACACTTATTTCCCAAATCCGGTGCTTTACCTCTTTACCACCAGACATTTGACACATTATCTTTTAATAGATTTTTGTATCATAGACTATTTTCCAAGCTATCAGCTTGCTCCTTCTGTGTATCATTTAGGAGGTCGGGTACAATGATATAACTAAAATTGACTTGCAAAACGTGGGAAGCTCAAGTTGTCTACTTTATTCTCCTTTTTTTTTTACTTGAGACGAGCTTTCAAGCTTAATTCTCAGTCTGGTGTCCACGAATATGCTTCAATGCAGCTGTCCACTGCTTTTTATGTTTTATAGTCGTACCATTCAGTTAACCAAGCTGCTGCCCCTCTCCCAAATCCAATCTCTGTAAAGAAGACCTTATCCTTTGTTTTACATTTGCTTTTACATGTGTTTCGAACTTCCTTGAAAACCTTATTCTTTCTTTTCCAATTGCTTTTACATGTCTTTCGAATTCTTTATTAAAAGAAACATTTTGCACTTCTCCCAAGTCCCTCCTGAGTTTGTGATACATAAACTTGCATGTAACCTTTTCAGTTTTTCCTTTTGCTCCGTGGTTTGTTATATGAGTTAATTTTCCGAATTCCAGCTTATGTTTCTCTTTATTTTTGTAGAATACACGTGGCACCATTCAGTGACGAATATTTGTATATGGAAATTGCAAACAAGGTACATTGGATCATATCACTGTCTTCTTACTCTCTGGGTGTATCTCCTCTATCACAGTTTCTTTCTAAACTGGGTCTCTCCCCCTCTGGAAGAGGATGGTGGGTGCTATATGAAGAGGAGTTTCTTTCACAAAGATCTCAATGTCCAATTTTTTTTTCGCGTTAGTGTTTAAAAATATTATCAATTGAAGGCTTATATTTTATTTATAGGGAGGAATCTTACATTAGTGATTATATTAAGTTTCGTTGTGAAAAGAGTTTAATTTTAGTTTAACTTTGTCATACAGGCTATTTTTTGGCAGCAACAGGGCTATTTTGGGGTTGATTTGACACCCTTGCAGAGATCTGCATATGAAGGATACTTTTCTCAGGTCAATCTCATACATATTAGGAATTTATTAACTCGGCCTCTGAATTATTCACTTCGACTTAGTAAGCATTTAAAACAGTCGTAGTTGTTTACTTCCATAGTCCCGTGTTGTCCATGGTCTTAATGTTATTTGGTTACTTAAATTCGTGAATGTGCAGTCTATGCTGAACTTGTAAATTTTACAATTCAACCTTCAGAATTTCAGACAATTCTTCATAAATGCCTATATTGTTGAACAATTTTTAGTTCTTAGAAAGAGAAGGGAGAACCTAAACAAGTTTATGCTCGAATAATCTTAACCATTGATGGACTTTGATGGCCCTTAATTTGATGTACTGTACTAAGAAGCATCTTTCAGCATCCAAGTTGAATTTCATAGTCAAAGTCACAGTTGTATGTGCTGAAACTACCCCTTCCCCCCACCCCAATGTCTTGTATTTAGTTTCCTAAACTTGAGAATAGGTGTTAGAGAGAGGTATTGCTGTAGTTCATTACCAAGATGTGGTAGAAGGGGCTAATTTAATTTGATCGAGCTGTCCTATACCAGTTGCATGAATAAAATAACTGTACACTCTTTCAAATGCAATAATTAGTAATGTAATAACTTAAGATGCAGTAGATATTCTCATCAGCTGGAAAGAATTGTGATGGAATACTTGTAGCTTTAATTATTAGGAAGGGCTCTGTTTGTGGTATACTTGGTTTTCTCATCATCCCTTTAGACATTGTTAGTACAGCTAATTTATTCTTTCTTTAATTTGAATATTCATATTCTTTGCAGCCAGTGGTTGATGCTTTTGATCCGAGGTTATTGGTAGCTCCTGCAATATCTCACGTGATTAACTTCACTTCGATAAAGGTATTATCAGAAATTTCATTCTGTAGGTTGTTCGTAGATCAGAGTTGATAGAAACATCCTTTATTCTATAGGCTTTTACTATATGTTTTTCTCGACGAGTAAAGAGCATCCTACAAATTCAATGTTAAGGAATCTAAGACAGTTTTCTATAAAAATACAAACATTTTTTCACAAAAAAAGAAAAGCATAACCAACAGATATACAAAGTTATTGGAAGCAATATGCATAAAATAGCTGTTCCTTCTACTTTTGCGGATTAGTATCCACTATATACATGCTTTCTTGTCTCTTAAAATGAACAAGTTCCTATTTGTGGAGTCGGGTTTGATAGGGAAAAATTATATGTGGTGGAATTACTCATATATGAGGCAATGGTTTTTGTTGAAAAATCAGGTCATTTAGCAAACTACATTCTTGCATTGTACCAGTCTCTGGCCAGAAGTTCTTGAAATATACTGCTGGGTGAAATGATCTTTTTCTACATATATATTACAGGAAGAAGATCTATATGAAATTGACATCCCATTGAGATTTACATCTTCTGCTAGCACTAGAATTCATGGGCTGGCTTGCTGGTTTGATGTACTTTTTAATGGAAGGTAAACTTTTGTTATTCTTGCATCCTTGGCGGTGGATCTTGTTGCTATTTTGCAGTAAATTGCATCATTTCTTTCTGCAGCACTGTACCGAGGTGGCTGACCACGGCTCCCGGTGCACCTACAACTCACTGGTATCAGCTTCGGTGCGTGTTGTCACAGCCACTTTATGTCATGCCAGGACAGGAGATAACTGGCCGCCTTCGCCTGGTTTCCCATAAGGCACAAAGTTACACAATTTATCTAACATTGTCTGGTAGGTCTTTATCGTTGTTGTTTGTCGCATTTGTATCGTATCTTGTTGGTCTCTTTGTCCCATGAAGTCGAATTTGCTGATAGATTTCTGCAAGAATCTAACATATCATTGATCAATTTGAATAGCTACTGTCGGAGATGTGCTCCAAACATCATCCGGAAAACTTGATCTGAAGGAACCATATTACCGGATGTCCCAACCACAGGCATATTCATTGGCACAAGATCAACAACCTAATCAGCTATTACAAGCACAGGTATTGCTTATTTTTCCATCATAGTGGTTAAACAATGATTCATCTGCCCCGCATGTCTAACTTGTCTGGGTTTAAGCTGCAAGTTTCCCAAGGATTTGAAATTACCACTAATTTTTGAGCTGCAGCAAGATTCTTTTTTGCAATTTATAGATATACATTGTTCCATCTTTTAAGAGATAATTATTACATATTCTTTGTATCTTTGTAGGATAGCTTTCATGCCAATATTTTTTTGCCATTAATTTTTCTGTGATTGCTCAGTTGGAGTGATGATCTCAAGTTGCCTTTTCTGTCTTGGACAGGACATACTAACACAATCTCGGGATGAAGATGGCTCTGTCCCCGTGCAGCAACCTTCTCCAAATTTTTGCGCAGAGCTACATTCACTCTGATGGTGAAATCCAATATAAGGGATGTGCTTCTCGATACTCTCCTGTTTGTATCATTAGAGTACTTGGCTAAAGCTAAAGCATGCAAATTTTTAATCCTGCCAAGTTCCAACTTAACCGTTTTTACCTTGATTGCTTGTAAATCGTCGTTCATGTACTATCTTTATTGTTTTTCTTCATCCATTAGCACTTTCAACCTGACCATGTAGGATGCTTTTGTATCCAGCTTGATATAAATGGCTATTTCAGCTGTGCAAGGCTCTGATGATCCCTCTTTGCTGGATCTACAGGTTAGATGGGTTCTATGTCCCTATTTTCCGTGTATAAATATTACTTACAAAAATTATAGAACTCGTTTTTTTTTTTCATTTACACAATCTCCAAATGCAACAAAATCGAAATGTAAGGAAGTTGTTCCACTACTATATACATTGAACCAAGAACATGGTCCAGGTGATTTATACATAAGAGACGTGGTACAGTAGCCCATAGGAAAAATATAAACTGGAATACGAACATTTAGCTTAAGAATCTAGCAAACTAGTGTGTGAAGATGTTACCGAAGTCTGATCGTTTGTCGGCTTTGCTTTACTACGGTGTAAGTGAAGATCTCAACTAGACGATTAACTTTGGGGAAGCATCTATTATGGACTTCGCTCCTCCCATTTGTTTCTTGTCTCCATTTCTCCGAGTTCTTAGGTAGATGGACACGCCCCACACTAATTTTAGTTGTTTAGAAACTAGAAAAAGGGTCTTATTCATGTTTAAGTAGTGATCGTCTCCATATTTAGCCTCAAAGTTCATACAGCTATGACGCCCAAAATTATATGCTCTTGAAAAGTTTGGCAGAAAAACTAACATTGTTTCCGTGGAAATCAATGTTCTGTGACCGTTGTTAGAGCAAACACAAGAAGGGGAAAAAACAGAGAAAAGGAAAGCAACTGTTAAGAGTGGTGGAGATGTAGAGTGAATATTTACACAAGGAGCAAAAATTACAAACTAGGTAGTTACACAAAAGTAATTATATACATGAACTACTCCAAACACTCTCTCTCTCTCTCTCTCTCTCTCTCTCACA
>AWOL01S0044006.1:92564-112227 GCA_000715115.1 Nicotiana otophora | reverse complement strand
TCTCTCTCTCTCTCTCTCTCTCTCTCTCTCTCTCTCTCTCTCACACACACACACACACACACACACACACACACACACAGAGAGAGAAATTTACATATAACTCTCTTTTATTAAATAAAACATGCGCAAATCAAAGGATTGTGCAGCTATTCACATTCTCATCGCTTAAGACGCTGTAATAGGGGGGAGGCCTTGCCGAGGATGGTGGTGATGGTGATGCCTTATAATTGTAATCATCTGGCAAAGGTGGAGCCGAAGGAATACTATCATTTGACCATATCGGCCCTGAGTTGCTATTTGCATTGCAAGAACCATAACTAGTAGTATTACCATATTGACAATGACAATTATAACTTGAGTTTCTGTTATGTGCACAACTATTACCATATGGACAGTGGTAATAACATGAGTTTCTACCATGTGAACAACAAGGACCCAAACTAGTAGCATTACCATATTGGCAACATCTATAATCAAGATTATGATTTATAGCAGAGTGACCACCACAACATGATGAAGAGGCAGCACAAAGTCCACCACCACTGTGGGAACAATCATGATTATGTGTAAGCACTTGATCTTGATGTTTTTTCACATTTTTGGTAGTGGTAATTTCCACAATTTTGTCCCTAGGGCCACCATTTCTTGATTCCCCTTTGAAAATCGCCTTAATAGTTTTGTTCACCTCCACAATTTCATAACTGGGGTCAGAAAATTGCTCCAGTTCTGCCATAATGTCAGGATCATTCAGTGGATCAATCACTTTTGATCGTGTTACAATCTTAATATCTTTACGACGATGTTCTTGTTCACACCAGAATTCTGCTTCTCTCCCAACCTTTTCAAGCCTGGTTAGGATTTTTGCAGGGTCTACTTTGCCTGAGATGATTACTTTCCCAAGTTTTTGATCAATTTCCACTGAACGAACACCCTTAATGTTTTGCAGCTCGTTTTTCAGTTTCTTTTCACAATCCCTGCAGTGTACTTTCATCTTGAGAGCAAATATGTTGAAAGGATGTGACATTTTCAACATCAACAAATATGTATGTCCTTTTTTTGCGTTTCTTCAAAAATAATATTCCTGGGGAAAAAAAGGTAAAAATAGCTGAGAAACGGCATTAAGATAACTGAAAATATTATCCAATAGAGAAATTTAAAGAAAAAGGTTAGCTATCCCCTTTCTCAAAATCCAATACGATCTCTAGACTCTAGCTATGACCTTTCCAGTTTATGCATGAATTCAGTGAGAAAATTATAGAAAAAAAGTGTAAAAAAGGATAGATGGATTGCGATCAACAACTGTAACTGCAACTACAAAAAAAAAAGTACAAATTGGAAAGCGGATTACCGTACTATTTTGCTGTCAATACTTTTTATCATCAATATTTCCATCTTAATTTTTTTTTTCTCTTGTATTTTTCTAACTTATTTTGAAAATGCTTTTCTTGATCCGAGAGTTTATCGAAAACAATCTCTCTACCTCATACAAGGTAGGCGTAAGGTTCGCGTACACCCAACCCTTTTCAGATCCCATGGGAACAGTATGTTATTGTTGTTGTTGGAAGGTCTATTGCCAACACTACTACAAGAAAAGGCTACATATGACGGTAGTAGATTTCAATATACATGATATTTTAGCAGAAAACCGATGTATACTTAATGCCTATAGTTAAATTCTGAAAAACATCAAGAATTAAATAATTAAGAAGCAAAGAAGCTTACCTCCTTTCTATTACTGGAGATTCTTTTCTTGATATACACCAAAGCGAGATCTAGGACAATTAATTAGGAGATGTTGGAGGAGAGTTGCTTTAAATCAGAATATTTGTGATGGAAATGAATTTGTCAAAGAAAATATATATAGGCAAACGGTGTTTATTGACCATTTCCATCACCTTATAATTATAATCATCAAAATTACAAGGGTAATTCAATGGAGATTAATATTGTAATTTCACAGAAACTATCTAACCCGCGTCTTTCAATAATACTTAATGTATATATGTTGCATTGTAGCTTGTTGATTGGCCATTGTGACATAATCCTTAAGTTTTTCTAATAAATCTTTATTTAAGTCATAGTATATGTTGTTGATGCGTGATTAACTATGTTTCAAAAAGAAAACGAGAAAAAGTGACTATATTTCTTGCCATCCAAGCAATCAAATGAGTTTAGTCTCAGCTCAGCCTTTGATCTATCTATATCTATATATATATATATAGAAAGAAATTAAAATCTTTGCAAGTCATTTGGTGATACACTTATCTCTTTTGAGCAAATTAAGGAACGTTGATGATATCCATCTGAAAGGATTTAATCCAATTTCACTTGACTGTATACTGAGTCATTCACGTACTAAGCTCATTTTCACCAACCTTACTTAAATAATGCTGGCAACCCAATGATGAGGAGATTCTTTCTCTCTTTTTTTTAATTACTTCTAAAACAGTGTTTTTCCGACAAACAACCCTTTTATTTGAAGAGTTATAAAAGACTCTTATGAGTTAATTTCTTAAATGGTCACTTAAGTTGATTAAATTATCTAGTAAAATCACTTTTTTTTTGTTACAATAAAGTCGTCTAATTGACGGGTTGTCTCTAATAAAAGTAATAGTTGCCGAAATAACTCTTTCAGGTGCCAGATATATGACTTGGCAGGTCATTTAAGATTAAAACCTCTTAATTTCCTGCAATACAGTTAACCTATCTATAACCGTCATCCTTTATAACAATATTTTACTATAATGATCATATTTATTTTGGAATCAATTTTCATGTTATCTTATATTGTATGTACCCTATAACAACATTCGCTATAGCAGCCAAAACATATCGGAACAAATGATATTGTTATAGAGAGGTTCGACTGTATAGGCAATTTTAATGAAGGCCCCTTTTTTTTGTATAACCTGATCCAAATGAAAAAATTCTAGGGGAAGTTACACCATATACCTATCTACATGGCCTCTTTACACCATATATCCTAAAGTTAAAAATCCTTAAAATAATTACTTCATATGACTTATTTATATCCTAACAGTCACGACTATAGTGGGATAATATCCCTTAAATGTAGCCATAACTCAAGATAGTGAATTGAATATTGCTATTTACCTCTCTCCTAGTAAAGTCAATTACTCAAGTTTATCATATTCCTTAAAAACACTTACCTTTTGCACAATACAAACTCTTCAAAGTAAGAAATTAAAGATAAATCCAACAATAAATAGCAATATTCAATTTACAACATAGATAATATTTAGTTTATATATTCAATACATTTACAGTAATATTCCTAAATAAAGAGGCATATTCATTTTTATATTGATAATAATTAATTTAAAGTATTCACTACATGATAAAATTCAATAACTATACAATAATATTCGATTTATATGTTATTATTATTATTCCACTCATACATTCAACTTAATTTTCGATTTACAACGAAGTATTCTAACATGTATAGTAATATTCAAAATATAATTAGCAATATTCAATTTATATGTCAATACTAGAATATTCTACTAAAGTGCCCAAGTAAAATCGAATACTACATCAACATTATTAGTGTTTGACCAAAAAATATAACTCTTGGTTCAAATAATTAAATTTATGTGATAATGGGTTAAGCCTAGTTAATAATAATATTTCTATATGTGAGTTCCGAAAACGTGATTAGCGTCAAATAGATATGGTAGAAGAATGACAACAACATGCAATAACTATTCCAAAAAGTATGAGCAATAATGTAGTATTCAATAGCAATGAATAATAATAAATGACATTTAAGTAAATAGGAGGAGTGATTCATCCAATAAAGGATGAACTAGTTGGTTGTTCCTCCTGACAAAGATGAGTGACAGACAAATCTTAGAATGTTCGAATTATTCTCGGATCTGATGGAAAAGTATGGAACAATATGGACGAGAATCTTGATGAAAATGTAGTGTTTGTATCCTAGTAAGAGAGAGAAAAAGAGAATCTGTTGTCAAAAGTCTATTCTTTTTCAAATGAATGTCCCATGCACCGTATCATTGTCTCTTTTTCTATTTATATGAGATATTTTCCTAGTAAACCCTAATAGTACAAGTGTAGAGAATATCCACTAGAATATTCTCTTTAATATCCTATTTCGAAAATTAGTCATTACAGCTTCATCAATAGTGCTCGACCTCGACCATTATTGACATCTCGACCATGAGTCTCGATGCTTCCTGGTTTACCTCGACTAACGACGGCTCGAGGACTCTAGGGTAGATTTTGACCCATACAGTTAGTCCCTCCGCTTATTGAGGTCGGCCTCAGGCGGGCTTGATGAGCGGATTCCGTTTATTGCGATCGAAACAATTGGACGAGCAGACCGGGTTGTGATTGGGGCGAGCTGGAAACGTGGCCCTTTGTGAGCCGCAAACTCTGGAGTTGTGCTGTCCATGAATCAAGGTGACGTCATGACGTCATGCGTTATTATGATGCATTTTTTCGATGCGTTGCTTTGTTTTGCGTGCATCTTTTGATTGAATCTGTCGCTTCGGTTACAGTGCCAGATAATGATGAATCAATTTCTTAGTTGTGATGCTTGAATTCCTATAAATAGGGGTGTGAGGGTATAATTTCAAACTTTACGAAATTCTTGCACCAAGACCCTGTATCTTCTTTTTCCTCTTCCATTATTGTGCATCTTTTCCTTCTGCTCCAACGATCCTTATCGTTTTTATTTCTCCGTTGTTTGATACCTTCCTCTCTTTTGATGAAAATATGTCTAATATACCTTCTGGGCCCAGCGAGGGGAGTGACCCTGTCTCTCTGGCGATTCTTCTTCCTCCTCATGCAGAGAACGTTCCCACTGTTGCAGAGGATGGAAGCTGCCCTACTATGGAAGAGATAGTTCCTCATAACCCCGATGTCAGGTCTGATTTCTTGAAACTGCCTAAAGCCGAACCCAGAACCTTTAAGTCGGTGATGAAAGAGGCTGATTTGTTAGAGCTCAAGGCGAAGTACGACCTTCACGATCACGTCGAGTTGATCCCTGCCGAGTGGGATGTAGTGCAACACCCCAGTCCTGGGTATTGCACATTCTACGCCTACCACTTTCACGTCGGCTACACTCTTCCTCTCCTCCCGTTGGCGGAGGAATTTTGTCGCTTCTACGGCATTTGCCCATCTCAACTTGCCCCGTATGTTTATAAGCTCATAAGGATGATCACCAAGTTCGCGGAGTTGGTCGGGGTTGAGATCACACTTCGACACCTGATGCACCTGTTCGCCCCAGCTTTTATAGGGGGACGATGCTGAACCTCCGCCACCGAGGAGGAAAATGCCTGGGGGTGAAGATGGACGACAAGGCTAAGCGCTAGTTCTGGCTCAACGTTTTCTTCGTTAGAACTGAGGACGTGGTGTCCAACGTCGACGGATTCCCTGAAGCTTGGAATTGCACTCAGAAGCGCCTCACTCCCTTGCATGTAGGAACTTGGTTTATTTTTCTTAGTTGTGGATTCTTACCTCTCGTCCTTTTTTTATGCAGCCAAGACCTCGCCTCCTCCTTTGGTCGAGGATATTTCTAGTTGGGTTGGTCAGCTCCTCCCTCACATCACGGGGATTTGTGAGTGGCCGGGCTTCTTCAAGAGGTTTGGGCCGGCTCCCCCCTCTACTAGTAAGTTACTCTTGTCTTTGTCATGTTAGTTATTTCACTTTTGTGGTTTGTTTTCGCTAACTTTCTTATCCCTTTGTGCTCCCTTAATTTCAGCTAGGGGGTCGTCGAGGAGGTAGAGAGCTCCCGCACCTGCGTTCCGTAAGAGGAAAGCTGCTGCCTCTTCGGATCCTGCCCCTTCTACGACCGCGACTGATTCTGCTCACTCCTCAGTCCCGCCTGTTTCCGCTTCTGTATCATCTCCTTCTTTATCTGCATAGACTTCGGCAGCGGAACCTTCGGTTTCTCCCTTGTATCGCCTCATAGATGAGGAAGAGGAGTCATTTCCAGGTGATGGGGACCCGATGCCCCGTAAAAGGGGATCGACGGATGTTGGCGACGGGGTAACCCGGGCCGTTGGCTCAGTGATGGGTGATTTTACACTTTGCAAAATGGTGACTATTGTTATTGAAGACGATGTCGGGCGGGCGTCTGAGATTCCGAGGTCGGCGGAGACCGACGAGGGCGTGTCTCTCCCTTCTGCGATGACGAAAGCCGAAGGGCCGGCCACTAGGGCTTCTGACACTTCGCGGCATGGGGGCCAATGACTTCGCAGCCAACTGATGATACTTCTTTGACGGCCGATGGGAGAGGCAAAGACGTTGCCGAAGACGGCTATAAGACGGGTTCTGACATTGATGCTGCTGACCAGAGGATGATGGAGGAAGGGTTTACCCAGCTCGAGGTAAGGCTGGAGGAATCTACGAGGACCATTGCGATCCCTATGGATCATGATTTGTTGAAGAATACGGAGAACGTAGTCCTTGTCCTCGACCCTCTTTGCTCCGACGTAGAGGGTGAATCCCTCAAAGAGCTAGACGATGTTACCTTGTCGAGGAGCATAGTCAGCCTTGGTCTCAGGGTGAGTATTTTAGGGCTTTGTCTTCCTGTCTGTTGTTTTTTTTGTTTAGTGCTTTACCTTTGTTAGTGGGGGCGTTCTCATTTTTGCTTTCCTTCTTTTTTTTTTCTTTTTATGACTGCAGACCATGATTTTGGAGATTGAAAGCGCCCGAAGAGAGGAGAAGCGTAAGGCAATATTTGAGAGGCTGCAACGTAAATATTTCGAGTACCGCGACAAGCACCGGGAGTTTCACAGGCAGTTTGGTGAGGGCGTCAATTTGCAGGCCTTTCGTGAAGAATTGAAGGAGAAGAATGGCAAGAGTCATCGAGAAGTGTAGTGTCCTTGAGGGGACGTTGAGAAGTAGAGAGGAAAAGCTCGAAGCTAGAAGAGCCATAGAGGCCCAATGTGGCGACCTTCAGACGCAAGTGGTCGAGCTGCACATGCAATTCGAAAAGTGCCGGCTACAGATGGAGGTCCTTCATGGCGAAGTCGCCGAGAAGCAGAGCGATCTTGAGAAGGCGGAGTCTTCCCGTTTGGAGGCTCGGAGAAAATCGGAGATGCTAGAGTTGGCGAATAGGACTCTCCGGGCCGAGCGGGAGATTGATCAATCTACGGCGAAGGAAAAAGAAGATAGATTGGAGGAGAGGATCGGAGAGCTGAAAAAAGACAACTCACTCCTTCAGGACCGGGTGACCGCCTTAGAGGCTGAAAAGGCACAACTGCTTGCGCAATCGTCTTCCTCTCGAACTTCAAATTTCCCAAACGTTCCCTGTGACATGTACAAGGAATGGATTCATGTTGTAGCTCAGTTGGATGTGTTTTGAGATTTGTAAAAGGTGAGGTCTGTTTCTGTGGTCGCCCTTGATGATGTTATGTGTTAAGGCCCGCGAGGCTCGGGCTACTTGTAGATATGATCCCGCCACGCCTGAAGCTGGTGATCATGAGGGGGACGGGGGCGTGGACAAGCTTGAAGAGAATGCCTGGTATGATGCTGCATACCCTGAGGGCGATGGTGATGATGAAGAGGAAGACCGAGACAGCCCGGGTATCGGCGGTCAGGGCAATGGTGCTGAAGATCCTGATGGCGGCGACTAGTAGTTTTTCTCCTTTTTTAATTTGTTATAAGCTTGTGTATTTTTGTCGGCGTCTTCACGAGCCTTTGTAAAAATTGTTTAAGTATGAAATGGAATGCTCATATTGTTTTTTGCATCTATTTCCTTTTCTGTGGTTAGTTTTTCTATACTTGCATGTTTTTTGCTTCTATTTCTTGTTCGAGCGAGATCGAACATATTTGAACTTAGTCATGGACGAGGGCCGGTAGATGCTAGTTTGAGCGAGGTTGAACACATCCTGAGTTTAGTTATGGCCGAGGGCCGGAGGTGTTAGTTCGAGTGAGGTAGAACATAACCTAAATTTAATTATGCCGAAGGGCCGGTAGGTGTTAGTTCGAGTGAGGTAGAACATAACCTAAATTTAATTATGCCGAAGGGCCGGTAGGTGTTAGTTTGAGCGAGGTCGAACATAACTTAAATTTAATTATGACCGAGGGCCGGTAGGTGTTAGTTCGAGCGAGGTCGAACATAACCTTAATTTAATTATGGACGAGGGCCGGTAGGTGTTAGTTCGAGCGAGGTCGAACATAACCTTAATTTAATTATGGACGAGGGCCGGTAGGTGTTAGTTCGAGCGAGGTCGAACATAACCTTAATTTAATTATGGACGAGGGCCGGTAGGTGTTAGTTCGAGCGAGGTCGAACATAACCTTAATTTAATTATGGACGAGGGCCGGTAGGTGTTAGTTCGAGCGAGGTCGAACATAAACTGAATTTAAAGAAATGCGTTGGTAAGTGTAATGTTTATTGCCTTGACATTGTTGCATTTGTTACATACTCGGAGGAATTTGCATATTTTGGGTGTTGGCTGGCGTTCCAGTCCCAATCCCGGTCTATCCTTCATTGGTCGATCTGGAGAGTAGTGAGAGGTCGAGCAATGAAATAGTAACCAGGGCTTAACCTTTGCGTACTTCGACTTAGAGTGTTCCCTCATCACCTCGTTAAAAACCTCCTTGAAAAAATCCAACTGGGACAAAACTCAAGTGAGGGAAAAAAAGTACGACTTGGGGGACACTCTTTCCTTTAGAAGTTGAAGTATTTGAGGTGGCTGATATTCTAGTTGTTTGGTAGTAGCTTTCCTTCCATTGTTTCTAGCTGAAATGATCCTTTATTCGCTTTTGCTGTAATTTTGTACGGACCGTCCCAATTTGTTCCCAGCTTACTTTCCCTGTGATCTTTGCTATCTTGGGTTTTAGCTTTCAGTACGTAATCTCCGATTTTGAGCGGCCTGACCTTTGCTTTCTTGTTATAATAATGTTTTGCTTGCTGTTTTTGGGCGATCATTCTTATATAAGCCATATATCTTCGTCGAGTTCCTATATTCGGCTCTCATTGTTGCTTATGCCGCTCTCGTGGGAGTACCTTAGACTGGGTTCTCCGACCTCGGCTGGTATTACCGCCTCGATTCCGTAGACCAAAGAGTAGGGCGTCTCTCATGTGCTCGTTTTCGGAGTTGTTCGGTATGCCCATAAAACTTCTAGTAGGACTTCTGGCCACAGTCCCTTGGCGTCCTCGAGCTTCTTTTTCATGATGTTTAGTATTGATTTGTTGGAGGACTCTGCTTGCTCATTGCCCGCGGGGTTGTTCGGGGTTAAGAGTATTATTTTGATATACCATTTCTCGAAACATTCGATGGTTTTCTTTCCCGTGAATTGGGGTCCGTTGTCGCAGCTGATTTCTTTGGGAAGGCCGAACCGGTATATGATATTTCTCCATATAAAGGTGATTACTTCTTGCTTCCGTACTTGGGCGAAGGCTCCTCCTTCCACCCACTTAGAGAAATAGTCAGTTAAAACCAAAAGGAATCGTACGTTGCATTGCCCTGCCGGGAAGGGGCCTACGATGTCCATTCCCCATTTGATGAACGGCCAAGGTGAGGTGACCGAGTGGAGGTGTTCGCCTTCTTGGTGAATTATTAGGGCGTACTTCTGGCATTGCTCGCATCTTTTCACAGAATCTGCGGCCTCCTTTTTCATGGTGGGCCAATAATATCCTGCCCGTATGAGGCATCTGACGAGCGCTCAATTGCCGGAATGAGACCCGCAATGGCCTTCGTGGATCTCCTCAAGGACGCGCCGAGTCTGGTTTGGGCTAAGGCACTTTGCTAAATGGCCGCCGTAGGTTCTCTTGTATAGGTCGTTATGGAGGATACTGTATCTGGCTGCTTGTATTCTCAATTTCCTGGCCTTTTTTTATCGCCTGAGAGTGTACCGTCCTGCAAGTATGCGATAATTCGATTGCGCCAGTCCCAAGTTAAGTTAATGGTTCTTACCTCGACTTGGTCTAGCGAGGAGTTGAGGAGATGGACCACGTTTTTATCTCCTATTGTGATGCTTTTAGTAGCTGCAGCTAGTTTGGCAAGGATGTCTGCCTCGACGTTCTGTGCTTGTAGAATCTGGTCGA
This sequence comes from Nicotiana otophora, assembly GCA_000715115.1. Classification (NCBI taxonomy): domain Eukaryota; kingdom Viridiplantae; phylum Streptophyta; class Magnoliopsida; order Solanales; family Solanaceae; genus Nicotiana; species Nicotiana otophora. The sequence continues at coordinate 102,182 of AWOL01S0044006.1, read as the reverse complement.
GCTAACATTCATTGAACTCGGGCAGCAGCTTGCTGATTTCGGTCTGGTATTTTTGCAATCTTTGTTCCTTGATTTGGAAAGTCCCTGTGACTTGGTTGACTATGAGCTGGGAATCACAACATAGTTTTAACCGTTTTGCCCCGTACTTGAGCGCTAGTCTCAAGCCTGTAATGACGGCCTCATACTCGGTCTCGTTGTTAGTCATGTCCGGGCACCTTATGGACTGGCGAATTACTTTTCTTGTTGGGATTTCGAGTACGAGTCCCAGTCTGGACCCCGATGCGTTGGACGCGCCGTCGGTGTATAGGACCAGAGGTCTTGTGTTTGGGGGGAAGTTCGGAGGGCTTCCCTTTCGACTTCAGGCATTATTTTTGCACTGAAGTCGGCGACGAAGTCAGCGAGCACTTGTGACTTTATTGTCGATCGCGGCTGATATGTGATATTGTGCTCGCTGAGCTCGATGGCCCATTTGGCCAGCCTCCCCGACAGCTCGGGTTTATGAAAAATGTTTCTTAAGGGGAAAGTTGTGACGACCGATATGGGGTGGCACTGAAAATACGGTCTAAGCTTCCGTGAAGCTACGACTAAGGCCAAATCTAGTTTCTTGAGGTGCGGGTACCTCGTCTCAGCATCGACTAATGTTTGGCTAATGTAATAGATGGGAGATTACGTACCTTTATTTTCTCGAATTAGGACTGTGCTCATAGCTACCTCGGATATGGCTAGATAAATGAGGAGACGTTCCCTCGGCTCGGGTTTTGAAAGTAAGGGCGGCGACGACAAGTATGCCTTCAGTTCCTTCAGAGCCTGGACGCACTCCGAAGTCTATTGGAGGTCGTTATCTTTCTTGAGTACGCCAAAGAATTTATGGCATCTATCCGACGACCGCGAGATGAACCTTGATAGGGTGGCGATGCTACCAGTCAATCTTTGGACCTGTGTTTTGGTTGTCAAGAGTTCGGGTATCCCTTCAATGGATTTAATTTGGTCAGGGTTGACCTCGATCCCTCGCAGTGATACGAGGAACCCTAGAATCTTTCTTGAGGCTACGCCGAACGCGCACTTCTCCGGGTTCAGTTTCATTCCGTACCGTCTGAGTATGTCGAAAGTTTCTTTCAAATGATCGATGCGATCTTCTCCTCTTTTTGATTTGATCATCATGTCATCTATATGTACTTCCATTGTCTTGTCGAGCCAATCCTTGAACATTTTCGTCACCAACCTTTGATAGGTCACCCCCGCATTCTTTAGTCCGAAGGGCATGACTCTGTAATAGTACGTTCCTTGGTGGGTGATGAATGTGGGTTTTTACTGATCTTCCTCTTCCATGAGGATCTGATTATAGCATGAGTATACGTCCAAGAAACTTACCAGCTCATGTCCGACCGTTGCATCAATGAGTTGGTCGATGTGTGGCAGCTTGAATGAATCCTTTGGGCATGCTTTGTTCAAGTCTATGAAGTCTACACACATCTGCAATTTCCCATTATTCTTTTTAACCATTACAATGCTGGTGATCCATTTGGGGTACTTTGATTCCTTTATGGAACCATTTTCTAACAGTTTTTCCACTTCCTCTCGCACGACGTCATTGATTGCGGAGTTGAATGTATGCCTAACCTGCCTCACCGGGGGTGGTAGGGGTTGACCTTTAATTTGTATGTGGCGATCTCCTTTGGGATGCCCATCATATATGCATGGATAAAAGAAAACAAATCAGCGTTAGCTTTTAAGAATTGACTGAATTTACCTGGGTCCTAGAGCTTGCAACCGATATAGGCCTTTTTGCTGTGGTCGTTGGAGTCTAATTGAACGGGGTCGATATCTTCTATGGTCGACTTTGCGATTTCGACTATGTCGGGGTTTTTGATGCCTTCCCCGACCTCGTCATGCCCCAACCTCGACCCTGCTGATTGTTATGCCTCTTTTTTTTGTCCTTCCATTGTTGAGAGGGCATTCTGTCTAAAGCAATACGGTAGCATTCCCGGGATGTACGCTGCTCTCCTCGTATGCTGAATATCCCCCATGGAGTTGGGAATTTGATGACTTGGTATAAGATGGAGGGGACGACCTTCATGGGCTATATCCACGGTCGTCCCACTATGGCATTGTACGCGGTGTCTTGGTCCATAATGCGGAATGTTATTTCCAGAGTTATGCCGCCGGCCAAAACGGGGAGAGTAATTTCCCTGGATGTTCGTTCGACTGCATTGTTAAAACCAGTTAGTGTGATGCAGCGCGACACTATCTTATCCTCGAGTTTCATTTAGGTAAGTACTCGGGGATGGATAATGAACGCTCTACTTTCGTCATCAATCATAATACGTTTAACATCAGTATCCAAAATTCGTAGAGTAATAACGAGAGCGTCATAATAAAGAAAGACCAAACCGTCGGCATCCGACTTGTCGAAGATGATACTTTCTTCTAGTTCGTTGTACCGTTCGCGGGCTGATGGATCACTTGAGTTTGTGTGTAGTGGTGAACTTCACGCTGTTGATAGAGGCGTCGTCTCTGATGATCATGTTGATGGTACATGCTGGTGAGGGTGGTTTGGGTGCCCCTTGATGCTCGCGCCCTCTGGCAAAATTGGTTCTTCCCTTATCGCTTAGCAACTCTTTAAGATGTCCTTGATGTAGCATGTTCACGACCTACTGCCTTAGGGCGATACAATCTTTCGTTTTGTGCCCTCGTTCCTGGTGGAACTCACAGAGTACATCAGAATTTCTGGTATTAGGGTCTGATCTCATCTTTGGCGGCCACTTCACTTTTGGTCTGAGCTTCTCCAGGGCGTAGACTATCTCTGTAGGTGACACACAAAAATTGTGAGCAAACAGTAGGGGGCATACCTCTATCGTTCCAATGAGTTGTCGTTCTTGATCTGGATGGGCCTTCTTCGTAGCGAGGGGAGGGGGCGGCGACCGTCCTGATGTATGGTTGGTGCCGCTCCCTGTTAGGTCGTGGGATCGGGTGATCTCTTCTAGCGTTGTCTCTTCGATCCTTTCTTGACTCCGCTTATACTGAGGTTAGCCGGTGGGTTGGCCCGTTGAGGTCGTCCTCATCTGCATGGACTTCGGCACAATAAGCATTGTGGATTTCGTCCCGAGTGGTTGGGGGATACTTCATAAACCGGCTTAACAGTTTCCTCGTTGCTTTTGAACTATCCCTGCTCAACCCGTTCTGAAAGGTTGCAGCTGTCATCCCTTCGGACACGTTTGGTAAAGTCATCCTTACTCGGTTGAACCGGGCGAGGAAGTCCCTCAATCCCTCTCCCAGAGATTGTTTGATGACGAATATGTCATTCACTCTTGCCTCAGCTTTTATGGCTCCGGTGTGGGACGTTACGAACTTGTCGGCCATTTCTTCAAAGGTTTTATTGGAGCGTGCTAGTAGCTGCGAATACTATGTTAATGCTCCGCCAGTGAGGGTTTTACCGAACTTTTTCAGCAAAATGGAAGATACATGTTCCTTGGCGAGGTCATTGCCTTTTACGGCGGTGACGTAATAAGTCACATGATTTTCGGGGTCAGTTGTGCCGTCATATATCCTGAGGTAGGATGGCATTTTAAAGATTTTTGGTATAGCATGTGGGGCTGCATAATCACTGTACGTCTGTTTAACGAACCGGCCAGCATCCCTATTTGGAAACAGCTTGGGGCACCCAGTATTTGATCGATCCTTTCTTGGTGTTATTTCATTTGATCTCGGAGTGCCTTGTTCTCATTCTCCATTTTCTCCATCCTTTTCAAAATGGCTACGAGGGCGTTGTCACCTGCACTATTAATGGCATTGTGAGTAATACTTGTCATTGGAGGAGGAGGGAGTTGATTACACTGTTCGTCTGTTGGTTGTATAATGCAAGTCCTTGCGTTTTCTGTAGCCGTATCTCGAGCGGGCTTGTTGAGGACGCTGGTTAGCGTGTCAGTTAGCCATGCTTCAAGGAGCTTTTTTACAGTTGTGGGCATCTCCTCCCCCACACATGTGGAGGCTCCTTACTAAGAGATTTTGTGATGCTGCAGTGAGGAGGCGGTGACCCATCTCGCCTAGGGGAGGCACGAGGCGTTACGTCTTCGTCTGCCATTTCACAGCTTTCGTTGATGACGTTCATGAGGTTGGTTGGGAGGTCACTTATTATTCTCGTCCTTTCTTCTCGGTTACCTGTCATGTTGGGATTTGTGCACACAAAGAAAGGAGATTCTGTTTTTGCTTTTTTTTTTTATATGTTAGTGACCTGTGTTAGTTGTAGATCTAGAAGAAACTAAAAGCTTAACTAAGAAATCCCCACAGAAGACGCCAAATTGTTTGACCAAAAAGTATAACTCTTGGTTCAAATTATGTCATAATGGGTTAAACCTAGTTAATAATAATATTTCTAATATGAGTTCCGAAAACGTGATTAGCGTCAAATAGATCTGGTAGAAGAATGACAGCAACAGGCAATAACTATTCCAAAAAGTATGAGCAATAATGTAGCATTCAATAGCAATGAATAACAATAAATGACATTTAAGTAAATAGGAGGAGCGATTCGTCCAATAAAGGATGAACTAGATGGTTGTTCCTCCCGAGTCCTGACAAAGATGAGTGACAGACAAATCCTAAAATGTTCGAATTATTCTCGGATCTGATGGAAAAGTATGAAACAATATGGACGAGAATCTTGATGAAAATGTAGTGTTTGTATCCTAGTAAGAGAGAGAGAAAGAGAATCTTTTGTCAAAAGTCTGTTCTTTTTCAAATGAATGTCCCATGCCCCGTATCATTGTCTCTTTTTCTATTTATATGAGATATTTTCCTAATAAACCCTAATAGTATAAGTGTAGAGAATATCCACTAGAATATTCTCTTTAATATTCTTTTTCGAAAACTAGTTATTATAGCTTCATCAACGGTGCTCGACCTCGGCCATTATTGACATCTCGACCACGAGTCTCGCTTCTTCTTGGTCTACCTCGACTAACGACGGCTCGAAGACTCTTTTTTTAGTGTTATCTTATCTTAAATATTCAGATTTTGACGCATACAACTAGAATATACTATTAAAGAATAGTAGAATTCCAAATTATTCTAACAGTATATCAATATTTAATCATAAAATAGAATATACTATTAATGTGCTATACTATTAAAATGTGTTGGTTTGAATATTGTACTCTAATATTTATTTTGGTTTGAAAATTGTATTCCAAATTAGAATATTATGGTATGTTTGGTTTGTATATTATATTCTAAAATAGACTATTGTGGTATGCTTGATCTGAATATTATATTTTTTATTAGAATATTATGGTATATTGTTTCGAATACTGTATTCTAATATTTTATATTTGGTTTGGATACTATATTCTAAATTAGAATATTGATAATAATAATAATAATATTCCAATTAAAACTTATGAAAAAAATACTAAGATCTAATATAATAATATTTGCAGGGATAAGTCAAATGGATCCACGTTGCTAAGATTCAAAATACAGTTGATTCATAGATTGCACGTGGAGTTTCAGCCAATAATTTCACTCCTCCCGATTGAATTTCAATGGGAAAATAAACTTCATCGCCCTTTCCAAGTATTTTTTTCATCACTATGGCAAGCTAATTTTCTCTTTATCCTTTCCTCCACTATCTGCTAATTGCGTGTGAGGAAAAAACTTGGAAGAAGTGATTGTGTGATAGTTGAAAAGAATAAACCAGGGGTAAAAATCATTTTGATCCCCCAACTTCATCTTAAAAATTGAACTCCTCCTCCAACATTAAACAATAGACATTCTGCTCCTCGAAACTCAATTATATTTTTAAAATGCCTATTTTATCCTCAATTTTATCAACCTTGGTCGATTTTTTTTTTTTACCTTTTTAATATCACGATATTTTTTTTAATCTATGTTATGAATTTACCTATAGTAAATATTTTTTTCAAAATTTTTTAAAAAATCAATCATATATAATTTATTGAAATTGAATTATGAAAGAAATGGGCACAATTAAGAAATTAGAATAAAATATCTTGTTAATATCAATCAAATAAAAGGTAGCGCGGTAATATGAAAAATAATAATAATAAATAGTGTTAGATTTTATAATAAATTCCTAAAAGATTACATATTTATACGTTGGATGTTATTTAAATTACAATTAAAATATATTTTGTAAATATATTTTAATAAAAAGAGTAACGTTAAATTTTGTTACAAATTCACAATAGTACTATTCTAGTTACGTTTTATTGAGATTTAATTATAAAATTCATAATAAGATATTTAGTTAAGTGTTTTATCTATTTAAGTATAACAAAAAATGGTATATGCATAGAGGAAGAATTGAAATTGTCATGGGTAAAATAGACAATGCATATGATAGGAGGAGCAGAACGTCTATTGTCTAATGTTGGAGGAGAAGTTTGAATTTTAAAGCAAACTTGGGGATCAAAATAATTTTCACCCAATAAACCAGTGAAGAACCAGTTTTCTCAAAAGAGGAAATATTTCCGTAAATGATGCTTAATAGAATTTTGAGAGATATGGTATTATCACAAGGAAATGTTGATTGAAGATACGTGAAAGAATCTTTGAGATAATCTAGTTCCTTAAAAGATGGGATTTGTTTAATGGCATATAATGATATTAAAGATTTAAAAAGTAAATAAATTTTATAAAATAGGTATACAAGGTAAAATAAATATTTTAAATGTATATGGAATTAACTGGTATTTTCAATAGGTAAACAGCTTAAATTTCTCAAAATTGCTGTGAATTGCTGTTTCGGGAACGTGCGATACACTTCTCACATAGAGGGGTAAAACTTAATAAAACATTAACCAAATTTCTCTTTCCATTATTACTTAATAGAGAGGTATATTTACTCTCAAGATCACGAACTTCTTATATTTGAAGATATCAAAGTGTAGGCATGTACTGCGGGTCTATCATGTGGTCTGCATTTTTTTCTTTCTAAAAGAATAAAACCAAAGAGCCAAAATTTAGTCATTCGAGTTAACTAACGTTTCTGATATACAATAGCGAACATGATGTTTTTTCAGTAGGGACGAGAATTATACAAATGGCTAATTCAGTAAGGCCAATGTGCCAATCACGTGCACTCAAATAAAGAGAATGCTAGCGCAAAATAAAATAACATATGTTTAATACAGAGTGAAATCATTGAATCAATCATATTGTTGCAAGAGACCATATAGCAAAAGTTCAGTTACAAATACACATCTATCTTCCCAGAAACCTATACTTTGACGACATTGCACATGGAATTCGACAACACAGTAATAGATGTGGATCTCTGTCCACATTTCAGCAAGTCCAAATCTGATCACGACAACACAACATTGCTTCTTAACTTGTTAAGTCTTATAGTTTTCCTTTAGTTCAAGTTCATAGGACAACAACTACTGCTTTGTTTTCTGTACATCTGCACAATGTAACTTCACCTGATGGTTTGTGTGTCGGCAAGAGAGATTAAGCTATTCTTGAATATTTCGAAGGGACAGATTATACAAGGGAGAAAAGGAGACCACTTCAAATGCAACTAAATTTTTGCCTCAGCGGGGTACCCTCTTTCTACTCAGTATTTCCTGCTCTTTCAATCGATGCTGGAATCTGGAAAGGCGAGCCTGAAGGCTAACCAGGCTTGCTGCTTTTCGTGACAGCACATAGCTCAACTGCGATACATAATTGTCTATTAGACTTCCAGGCTGATCAACTTCTGCCAGCAGTTTCATTTCCTGGTAGAGAAAAGGCAACATATGTTAATTATCTTAAGTGAATAGCTTATACTCTTCTTTCTTCTGGGTCCAACCTTTCATTTGTATGTTGATCGGTAGTCAGAGGACATAATAACAAGTTCACTACATATGGCTATTCCCTCGTACAATAATCACCCTTAAAGATGGGGACAAAATTTCAAAACTATAACATCTATTTTCACAATGCTGAAAAAAAATCTTTTAGTTTGTCTCGAGCGAGAGCAAAGACAGAAATAGGTGACAAGTCCTGGATGAGCAAAGTAGCAACTAAGTGATAAAAATCCTACTACCCTCCTCTTAAAATCCAAACTTCAAAAGCCAAGAGATATAAAAATGCCAGCAGATAGTATAGTTTTAGAGGGAGACGAATGGATAAAGATTAAAAAGAAAAAGAAAAAGCATAACTTTGTGCAGAAAACCAGCCTAAGACTTTTATAATTTCACAAACAAAGCATCCGGACTCTTAGTGAGCGCAGTAGAGCATCCAAGGAAAATGCCAAGGAGATACCAGAATTAGGATAGAACTCGAGGAAGATGACTTGTAGTTAGGTTTTGGCAATAGTCATGCACATTGTAGAAATGCAGGAACCTTCCCGGACACACCTATAAATATTCCTAATTTGCAGGGAGATAAAAGTATTAAGAACTTTATAACAATGATTTCGCTTACTTCACGAACAATATCCATTGTATCTTCAATTTCTTTCCTGTGCGCAGTCATCAGGGCTTCTTCTTCCTTTACAACAAAAAGAGGAAAAGTACACAAATGTGAATGTAAGGTCATAACTGTTATTAGTAAGGATATCTCATGAGATAACAAGTAAAAGGACATCGAAGTCTAACCTGCAGTAATTCATTGATATTCTCATCACAAGGGGGTGAACTAGGTTCATTTTGTCCCGACCCATTACTTTTTATATTGGGAATACTTGCGCTTTGCTGTTTATAACTTGTTGAGAATGAATCAGAGCTTAATACATCTTTCCTTGACCATTTTCCTGGCTTTTCAGGTTTCTCATCACGATAAACTTTCCTCCGAGGTGGAGACACTTTCTGCACCTTGTCCTCTGTATCAGTTGAACTCTGCAAATTTGATGCCGAGATCATTCTTTGACCAGCGGGAACACCATAGCTATTCTTAACCTCAAACCTGTCCCTATCTGTACCACCAAAATTTGGCCCACCTTCCTCCTGACCATTAAAAGTATGATTTGAAGAAAATCTAGAGGTTTGTTTATCGAAATCATTTGTGGAATTGTATGATGTGCTTTCTTTCTCCATAACTCTCCTACTTGCTTCTGATACTCTAGATTCATGGGGTTGCTCATAAGCATTTTCTGCTTCAACAGAAGCAGCGAATGTAGTCGCTAAAGGAGGTTCCTTGATTATAGGAGGTATTATGCTTGCACTCTGATCTTTTTTGGTGTTTCCGCCTTTGGATAGACTTTTAACCCTGTAAAAACAATGTCAATAGGTTCATCGATATAATCAAATGAATAAAACATTCAACGTGTACAAACAAGACAAGAGTTACCTGTCAGCATATCTCAAGGTATTTAGTGTATGTTCACATGATCCAGCATTGGGAGAAATGCAGGAAATCATAACAGTTTTTGAGTTGCCAACAAAGGAGTCACGAAGCACTTCAGTGAGTTTGCTCCCACGGAACGGGATATGAAGCTGATCATTGTCAAGAGCACGAATACACTCTTTAAGGGCCAACAAGCTCTTATTAATTTCTGCTCCCTCAATCCTAAAACCAGACAAAAATGAAGATTTCAGAGTATTCTACTTCAACATATTGGCAGCAAAGGGCCATAAAAGTGTTGGATTTTATATTTATTTATTTTTTTTTGGGGGG
>AWOL01S0044006.1:73495-89600 GCA_000715115.1 Nicotiana otophora | reverse complement strand
GAGGGGGTGGCGGAGGAATAATCTGGACCTCAAGCATTTTATGCAACAAACAAGCTTCAAGTGTTACGGTTTCTAACTGGCCAAAGTGAAAACTCAGTACATCTCTACAATAGAACTGAATGTACTTGGCACAGTCAGGATCTTTTCCAGAGTTAAAGAAAACCATTCCTTGAGCATTAATACAGAATAGTAATATGAAACATACAACTGTCTTGAACTTCATCCAAAACAAAGCCATACAACTGTGTTGATCACCGTAGCCTTTTTTCCTTACTGGAGAATCAATCAATACCATAGGAACTCCAGCTTGGCCTACGTTCATTGTTCAGTGTGGTGGTTCGACATATAACTTTATGAAAAAGATTTCTTNCTCTCGGTTCGAGAAATCAAAATAAGAGGCTCGAACCATTTCTTCTGACTCTTTTTCAAATTCGATAAATATTGGTTGATCGTATATTTCATTATAGTTCTATGATTCAGAGTATCCTTTCCTATTTGATCCCTTTGAATTCCATATTCGAAGTTGCGATCGGATCTATTCATTAAAAAGAATCGATTCAATACATTTCTTATGTACCCATAGGTACTATATTGGATTTGAATCAGATTTCGGATCAATCTATATTGAGTGACTGCCTCCATTATGTTGTTGCTAGCAAATACCACTATTTTTGGTTTTGGATCTTCCAAATCATTCCCGCAGGAGATCCGGACCCATTTTTTTCTGATCCTTCGAGAAAAAGATTCATTCTCTTCATAAAAAATAGGAGGTAGAACCAATAAAGATTTCTTTTTCGATTCATCCCTGGCCTCATTCAAGAATTGTTTTTGATCCAATCCGCAGGAATCAATAGAAAAGGTTCCCTTTTTTTGATAAGTCAAACTTTTCGAAATAGATGCAATGAAGCAGACTAGTTCAACCTCTAAAGAAAAAAATAGAATGAAGAAGTCCAAAAAGATCCAGGAAAGGAATATACAAGAGCAGCCAGATGCATTCATAAGAAGGTACCTTGTCTGTCTGTCATTATCAGTTGTGTCCGCTCCCCTCTCACTACCAGCAAGGTCAATAAAAGAAATCTTTCCGACGACTTTCCCACCCTTGGATTCATTTCCATCATTATTTCGCCTAGAGTCCTTTACTTCATTGTGTTTCTTGATGACAAGTTGTAATATCGCGTGTGATCTTGATGATTCCTCATTTGCACCAGTGGAACCTGTACTTCTTGCAGCACTTCCCCTCTCAATATACTCTTTCACAACCTGCACATCTGAAACTTCAAATTCCTGGAGCCCAACGATGCAAACCTGCTGACGCCCATCTTCTCTCATACAAAGTTTCCTACATAAGAGCAAAGCAACAAATGATAAGAAAATGACCAAATATACATGTTTCAAACATGAAGCTCCATATTGGTGAAACAAACTATAAGAAAGGTTTGACAATGATTTATTCTTCAATAAGTGGGACAACCAGGACACCTGAAAATGACATTGAAGTGCTGGCAAGGGCAGAGAGTGGAAAAGAGATGAAGACATAATTGGAAGATCACACCTTTATGCTTATTGTAGACTGTTTGGGTAGAGAGGAACCACATAACTTTTGAAGCAAAAAAGATGACTATATCTGATGTAAAATTTAAATGCATTCAGCCTTTAAACTTTTGGTGTAAGAGAAGTCATAAGTAGCTTAGATAAAATCCTAGAATATTTGGACTTACTTTCACTCATAGGAGGAGTCAGCCAGGGATCTTTTTAGTCTATCAGTAGCCCCCCTCGTATAATAAAATTAATAATCAAAAAAATAAGTTGTGCAACCAAGACAACACACTCCCTATCACTGCATTAACACTGCTTTTTATCATCAAATCAATGAGGATACTTTAAGTTTTTAAGTGTCTTCCTCTCTATTTTTTATCTTCATCTTTAGCGGAAAATTATCTATAAGATCAGATACCACCAAAGGATGAATGTTGGAGACCCATTCAGAGGCTCTAGATTAACCATTCTGATTTGTGTTATGCAGGGTATAACCTACTTGAAAAGGAAAAAAAATTACCGCACTTAAAACTCTATTGACATTCAAAGAAGAGAGAGATTTTCAATGCAGGTAAGGATACTAACTTTCTATCACTGAGAAGATCGAACAGTTTCCCACCATATATCTCAAAAAAGCTGAGCCACAACTTGAACTTCTGATTACGATAAATTGGCTGATACAACAATCTGACAAGATCATCTGCAGCTCTGAGAGGCAATGGTTGCATCGTGTATGTCTTACCACTACCTGAACAATCAATAAGGGAAGGAAAAAGGAAAAAAACATCAATTCTATGATAACCGATCGAGGAGCTGCCCACAATAGCAATGCCCATATGCAAACAAACTAGTAGTGATAAGAGTCATAACCTTAAAAGCAATGACAGGGAGAAATTCATATGATTGGCTTACAGTAAAACATGTAAATCGCTCATGAACATGCGAGAAAGATGTCAAGAAGAATATGGAGTACAACATTTTTATAATTTGAAACATCTAAAAGCAGATATATGAAGAATGAGATGCGGCAAACCATTACATCAACTCCACAAGAAAAGGTATCCAAGAAAAATTAGAATAATCTAATCTCTACTCGATCAAATATGTTGTTTATAAGCATGCTGGTCAAGCAAGTCTGGATCCCGAACAATCTCTATATTCCTAGTCGTAAAAGTCACAAATTTAAAGGGCCATTTCAGAAACATGCGCACTTCAACCTGAAAGCAAGGAAATGGCAACTCTAAAAACCAGATAACTCAAATTTAGACATATTTTTTCTAAATGCATCTCTTGTACTGACAAAATTAATCAAGCTTATGGAAAATATAGCGAACCTGTCTGGCCATAAGCAAAGCATGTTGCTTTTGTGCGCTGAAAGATGGTAGGAATAATTGGTTCCACGGTGGCACGATAAACCTGCGAAATGCATGAGGAGAGATAACGGTTAAGCAGAAAACTTGACATAAGCAAATAAAACCATAGAAACAAAAGTCAAACCAAGCACTTTTGAGCAGTAATTAGTGTTTGGCCAAACTTTTAAAAAGTGCTTCTAAGTGTATTTTCTTGATTTGGGGAGAAGCAACTTTTTTCAGCTTCTCAAAAACAGCTTCTGCTTCTACTCAAAAGCACTTCTTTCTTTCTAAAAGCTTGGCCAAACACCTTAACATTGGAAAAAAGCATTTTGGCCAAGATTTTCTTGGCCAAACAGGCTATAAATCTCAAATCCCAAAACTTGGGTAGGTTATATGAATCCTCTATATCTGTTACCTTCTATTCAAGCACGTTCATTCCAATTCTAGTAAATAATTTTTTCATAAAGCAAATTAGAGGTTCTTAAGAACTAAAGGTTCTCTAAATCTCACACTTACCCAATACTGACATACAAACATCAAACCAAATTAGACCAAATAACCTATAAAGACCTAATGTAAGTACCTAAAGAAAACAATAAAAGATTTAATTCCAACAAGTTGGTTTTGCCTATATGATCCTTTTCTTTCATTATGGTAATTGGTATGTTCTTAGCTACAACCATAATGATTCTGAGAGATTGTAGGTCTTTAAAACATCTTCTATCCATATAATTTTTGGTCTACATTATTCCTTTTAGCACCTTCGATAATGGTAGTTTTGCACCTATTGACTGATAGCACTTGGAGGTCAACATAGGACATGACTAAACCATCTCCAGCAAGCCTCTTTCATTTTATCCTCTGTGTGTTATTGCACTATCAGTCTAACGCGATTATTTTAAATCATCTCCGATCATGTATGAAGGCACACTATCTTAAGATCTGCATTATTATGTCACAAATGTTGTGGATATGTTCCGCCTTAGAGGCCCAACATTCACTCTCAAATAACATTACCAATCTCATGACCGTTTTTGCTAGGTATCTCATTATAGCATAGAAAGCGCTCTCCCATTTTTCACCATCATATTTTACTTCTACGTATTACATCTTCATCTGCCATGCCATTCTCTTCAAAGATTAATCCTAGATATCGAAATTGCCTACATTTAGGAACACAGTAAATCACCAATGATGGCGGGAAAAAAGATTGAAGGTACTCCATATCTTTTTCCAAATTGTTGTTTGGACAAACATAAAAAATAAGTAGTCTTTGTGATTAACGTTTATTCAAGTGACAAGTAATACCTCATCATTTGTTATGTGCTCATCTAGAATAGCATCAAAACAGAACTCATGCTTCTCAACATAGGCAGTCAAATCCACCTTCAATAGTGAAACAAACCTTAGTTAGCCTCAGACATAAGCTGATGCATAAATCAGAACAATGAATTCCAAACCTTTAGTTTTGGTTCATGGACAGTGAGACAAGCATTGTCTGTTACAGTGACGATGTCGTCCTCCTTCCGAGAAATTTCTTTCTTATTTAGAGGTCTTTTCCGCACCTAGTCAAACATCATGATGTCTTAGGAATTTTAGACGGGAAGTAACTCAAATCATCAACTGAACCGCCATATGACACACATAGAAAGGGATTAAAACAGAAGATGAAACAACAACAGCAGCAACTACGCCTCAGTCCCAAACAAGTTGGGGTCGGCTATATGAATCCTTACTAACCATGTTACTCCATACAAACTCATCTCAAGCTAATAACATACAAAATAAAAATAAAAATAAAAGTACTAGAAGTTCTTTATATTTTCTACCAACATATGAAGTATAAATCTCAAAGGCTAAACAAGTCCTACAAAAGCAGAGGAGTACTAAATATAAGCATAACTATGACAAATCAGTTTCGTTTATACCTCTCAGGAAACAGAAAAAATGTCGTCTTATTTCTAATAGAACCACAAATATTTCCAAAGCTGCTGCTTACAAGTACGGCAATCGAAATGATTTCAAACGTTCACCAGACAGAGAATGCAAACAACAAGGGTTTTCACAGCCTCAATGGTGTTTCATTACCATAGTTTACATGTGTCCATGATTGATGGTTCAAGCACAAGTCACATACCACTACTTTAATCTTTGCCACATTGTTTTCTCTTGCGTTGCTTTCCTTTTCAATTATGGGCAATCCATCTGCAATATCAGCTTCTGGTTGTGCTTTTTGTTGCCGATGGGTCGGGGCATCAAAGTTGCTATCAAATGCTCCATTCGCCGCAGGCATGAAAGGTGACGGCTCAAATGGTTCTGAATTTACATGCTATACAAAAAATAAAGCAACAGTTATTGAACAGCAATAGCCCTCTAGCCAACAAGTAAGCAGCAAGTATGGTCTTAACTCTTCACATAAAAAGGATTCCAATCCCATAGCTATTCTACCAATATGGGAAGACACTTCCAACTTCAAACTTCAATACGGTATTTTTTGACTAAAAATCTCTTTATCTTTGATTTTCAAAATAGTCTACTGTTACATAGAACCCAAATAATTAGGATTCTTGTGCCATCTGAATGTAGTAATCCGACGAGGATACAAGATAGTTCCTCCACTATTGGATAGCCTTCCAGAGAATGGACAAAAAGACTCCAAATAGAGCACAACTATGTTCTCTAAATGAAAAAAAGTCTCAGTACACTTTCTTTCTTGTCTCGTTACTCCTTTTCCTTTTACTGGAGGGTGGGGATGGAGCGTAATTGGTGGCAGAAAGGGAGTCATCTAGAGGATTCCTAGTCCAACCAATGTTCCCAGCAAAAGAATGTACACTCAAACAGGAGCAGTGGACTGCAGAACTATGTGCTAAATATCATGCCTCCAAATAATATTTCCATACCTCAGATAAGAGCTCTGTGTCATCCATAGAATGCAGATCCAGAAGCCCAGCACCAAAGTCTCCTCTGAATTCAGGAGAGTAGAAACCATCTGATGCTCCGATCCCTCCCGAACTTTCAGCAGTAGGAGTATATGGCTCGGATGCAGATTCGCCATTAAAGTTGAGGTTTCTCATTAATTTGAAAAGCCTCTGTTTCTCTTCCATAGACTGAGCTCCATATCCCTTCAAACAACATCCCAAGCTTCAATTATTGAAAAACTCAATACGGCAACATCTAAACAAGACCAAGAATGCCAAAATAAACACACATGACCCAGAACCATAAGAAAGAGAAAGGGTGAAAATCAGACAAAACGATCAATATTTATTTGTAGATAAAACTCCTCAATGATGTGACTCACGGTAGCCAGAATTGCAACTGACTGACTAAGGCCAGTGGAATTTAGCAAGAAGCAGCTTCCATGCTATATAGCAGCATATAAGACTGAAAAGAAAAATCACTTCAGACTTAGCACAGAACAACATGCGGCCCATCTATCTGTGGATACCAAAATATTGTAAACCAATTATGGAGAAGAGCCTTTAGACACTACAGTGGACAGAACATCGGGACAATTCAATTTTAACTGATGTAGCAATTATGCTATCGACTGTTGCAGTGCCTTGTAATCAAACTATAAAGTTCAGATTTAAACAAAATGTATGCAATATTCATCTGACACTTGAGAACTATTATTATATCAACAACGATTCAATCTCAAACTAGTTCAGATCAGCTATATGAAACCTCTAATACCTTATGTTCTATTCAGGATCAGTTTATTCCAATCCTCATTCTATCCCAGATTATATGTGATGTTATTTGACTGGATACGGAATTTAATAAAGAAAGAAAAACTTTTGAGACTTGTGATCTAAAAGAAGTCATAGATATTTGTGTGGCTATAAATCATCTCATTAAGGATAAAATGAGAAATTTCAAGTTAAATTGTTTCTATATATATAGAAATTTATCGCTCTTTTGGAACAGACTAAAAACGAAAGAGGAAAGAGTATCACATAAATTTAATAAGTTGTCAAGGCGATTATGGGGATATTACCTGCATAATTAGGAGTCGGTGATCCACACCAGTAGAAGCTGCCATTGGAGAGGCCAGATGCTGCAAGCCGGCAGACTGAAGCCACCGTGCCATGACAGCATCTCCCGCATCAGCAGCGGGGCTGGCATTGCCCTGCTGCTGATCATACAGACCAGCAGTAGCCGCCCCGTTGCTCTGCTGCATCTGGCCACCCACGTGGCGCTGCGATCTGCGTTGCGGCGCCAATTTCACGATCTGTTATTATACACTTCAACAACAACATCCAAAAAACTCCCAACATCAAAATATAGCAACATCACTAATACCGATCCCAAAACACACACACACAAAACGAAGAAGAATTGTAGATCGTAATTGAAGAACTTACAGGGAGGTGAAAAGTCGAAATCGAAGCAGCACATTTACGTGCTTAACACGTGAAACAAAAGGACTTCGTTTCGAATCGATAAATGCGATAACTTGAATAAAAATGCACCGCTTCAAATTTGTCCTAATACACAATGCATGTAAAAATTGCATAAATCCATCGGAAAAAAATTAAAATTGTTAGAATAGTCAAAATTAGCAGAATTTTACACACACGCACACGGAGTAGATATTTATGAATAGGAAAATGCCGTACCTGATAAAGATTAAGAAAGTGAATCTGGCGATCTGAATAATAGAATTGTATAGGGATAGATCTGAGAGCGATAAGAGCAAAAAAGGAAACCCTAAATTTGTTTGTTGGATTCAATTCAATGTGGAGAATTCATGGAATTGTTGCTTGGAAGCAATGATAATGGGGGGAGAGAGAGAGAGTGCCTTTTATCATGAGCTAATTCATTTTCTAACTTTCATGACTCAGAAATTACATATATCTATTTAATTGTTTTGTTATTTGTTTTAAAATTTTATATGTATCTATGTCTTGAAATGTAGTACTTTTTTTTTTTGTTAAATTGGCTGATGTGGTTCTTTTTCACTTTTTTTTCTTGGATAATTATATTTTCAATCCATCGATTATTAGTAAATTCTTATTTCAACCATCGTGATATTTGAAAAAAAATAATATTTAACATTCTATTAGCATATAAACACATGCTTTTGGTCCCTCTATGTAAACATGTACTATTTAGAATATTTTTACAATTATATTACCTCAAAATATTATCTAAAAATAGAAAGTTGGTATAACATGTGTAGTTACAAAGTTTAGTAGTTAGTGTACGTAAGTATTTTTAGGGAGTTCACAAGTTGAAAGATGATAAGCGAATATTTACTTAAGATTGTTGATGTCAATCGCCACATATTGTATTTTTTATATAAAAAGTTTTTCTTTTAATATAATTGACAGAAAATAGGAAAAGACAGCACAACATTAAATTGACAATGCCTAAATCGAGATTAAATAAAATATAACTAAGTATGTATTTACAACAAAGAGGATTATTTTTGCTTATAAAAGGCATATTTTTATATCAGCAAAAAGAATTGACATATCAACAGGGAGTAATTTTGAGTTTTGACCACTGCATAGATTTCGCTAAAATGACGAGGAAACTAACTTATAAGAGAATCGCTTTAGTCATAATTACTTAGTGAAACAAATTTCTTAATTTAAAACAGACTTGATTATACAATCAGAAGCTAAATAAAAACTATTCTTAATCATATTTTTTTCTTAATTTTTTTAAGTCTAAAAAGTTCACTTAACTTTTCTGTGATCATTAAATTAGAACCCTTACAGCTTGTTTGGATGGTTGTTTCGTATCGTTTCATAATGTATCGTATCGTACTGTACTGTACTGTATCGTTTGATAAATACAATGTTTCGATAGATTGTGTCATTTGCCATCGTTTCATGATATCACACATCAGCAATGTGAAGAATAAACTTGCAATATTTTAAAGAAAAATTATGATACAGGGTAAAATTATTATATAAAAAAATAGGGTAAATGATAAAATAAAGTTATTTAATAATAATGAAGGGTGAGATTGAGAGAAAAAGACAAGGTAACGACGCGACCACACCAAATCGGTCGTTACATAAAGTGGCACATTTCGTCGTTATGTAACGACGGATTTAACGATACGATACAATAAAATTTAAGTAACAATCAAAACAAACATAATATTTAAAGTAACAATACGATACTATACAATGGGTAACTACCATCCAAACAAGCTGTTAGTTTTTGTTGAATTTGAAATGGTTGTTATTTTAAGGTGTACACATATTCGACCCAAGAAAGTTTTAATACTCAACAATAGCCCGTCGAGACAGTTTTTTACTCCCTTCGTTCACTTTTACTTGTCATGTTTTGGCTTTTCGAGAGTCAAACTATATAAACTTTTACCAACGTTTTAATATGTATATTTTCACCATATTAATATGAGACGAATTATAAATTATACTAATACTTTTCGTATAGTTTCTGAATATCTAAATTTTAATTTTAAAATATTTAAAAAATCTAATCCAATTTAGCTTCAAAGATTAGTCAAACTGTAAAGGAATAGATAGTTACAATGCATACTTTTTCAAGAAGGCTTGGCCTGTTATCAAATAGGAAATCAGAAGCTGTGGCAAATTTCTTTACTACAAGCAGGATGTACAGAGCTATCAATTTTACTGCCATCACATTAGTGCCCAAGACTGCTAGACCTAAAACTGTAAAGGAATTTCGACCAATTGCGTGTTGCACTGTGCTATACAAGATCATCTCTAAGGTTCTTGCAACTCGATTACAAGCTGTTATTTTTAGTATTATCAATGAAGCTCGGGCTGGATTCATTCCAGTGAGAAAAATTGCAGACAACATAATCCTAGCTCATGAACTAGTAAAGGCCTACTCAAGAAAACATATCTCCCCTTGATGCATGATCAAGATAGACCTTCAGAAAGCATATGATTCTGTGGAGTGGCCGTATATAAAGCAAGTCATGGAAGAGATGGGATTCCCTCAGTTATTTACCTCGTAGATAATGGAGTGTATTCAAACTGTCAACTATTCCATCATTGTTAATGGAGAGCCAACGGTCCCTTTTAATGCTGCTAAAGGATTAAGACAAGGTGATCCAATGTCACCCTTCTTATTTGCGATTGTTATGGAGTTCCTGAGTAGAAATCTTATCTGTTTAAAGGATGATAAAGAGTTCAAGCATCACCCTAGATGTGCCAAACTAGATATAACTCACCTTAGCTTCGCTGATGATCTATTACTATTTACAAGAGGTGATATCAAGTCTGTTCAGGCAATGCAACAGAAATTTCTGCAATTCTCACAGGCATCTGGGCTGCAAGCAAACTTGAACAAAAGTAAAGTCTACTTTGGTGGAGTTCCTACGGAGCATAAGAAGCAGATACTGCAGCAATTAGGATTTACAGCTGGAGAATTACCCTTCAAGTATCTTGGAGTTCCACTACCAACAAAGAAACTCAGTATACTTCAATGGCAACCTCTTATTGACAAGATGATTGCAAGGATCACTTCTTGGACTGCAAAGACATTGTCATATGCAGGGAGGGTACAATTAGTGCAGAGTATTTTGTTTGGAATCCAAGCTTTCTAGGCTCAACTATTTGTAATTCCTACTAAGGTGGTGAAATTGATTGAAGGAATATGCAGATCTTATATCTGGTCAAGTGGCAATGTAATCACAAAAAAAAGCCTTGGTTGCTTGGGATAGAATGTGTTTGCCCAAGGCAGGAGGAGGACTCAACATCACCAACCTAAGGATTTGGAATCGTGGAGCAATAGCCAAAACCTACTGGGATCTAGCACATAAACAGGACAAATAGTGGATTCGATGGATTCACACCTACTATATCAAGGGGCAGAACTTCACCAATTGGACAACACCACAACAAGCTTGTTGGATGGTCAGGAAAGTTTTTTTAGGCCAAGACTGTTCTAGAGAATTAACAGTATATACAATCTCTCAAGAAAAGCTTAATCCGACAAATATACTTGACTCTGCTTGGTGATTACTGTCGAGTAGAGTGGAAAAGCTTAGTGTTTAACAATGCTACGCGACCAAAAGCTAAATTCTCAATGTGGCTCATGATGCATGGAAAGCTATTAACCTCTGATAGGTTGAGTAAATGGGGACTTAATGTGGATACTCAATGTGTGCTATGCCAAAGGCAGAAGGAAAATAGAGAGCACTTGTTTTGGAAGTGTGATTACAGTAACAGTGTCTGGACCAAACTGCTCCAATGGATGCAACTTCAATGGCCTAGAACCAGAGATTGGCAACAACATATCCAGTGGATTATCATCTACTCAAAAGGTAAATCTCAGCAGGCACAAGTGTTCAAGAATGGTATTTGCAGAAGCTATGTACCAGATTTGGATTGAAAGGAACCTCAGAGTTTTTGGAAAAAGAAGCAGACATTGGCAAATTATTGCGAAGGAGATTGCTTACATATGCAATGTGCGTGTGCTTCCCGGAGCCAAAGCCTACCTACATAGTCTAAACTTTGGATAGGTTTTTCCTTTTGTTTTGGTTGTTATTCTGGAATTTCTTCGATAGGTAGATTTTGGAACTTAGTCGGAAATGGTAGTTTAGTATCCTGTAGTCGCCTAATGAGATAGCTAACTGTGTGAGCTAAGCTATGGGAATGTAAATATTTATTTGGTGATTAATAAAAATAAGTTAGCTACCAAAAAAAAAGATTAGTCAAACTGACTCTCGAAAAGTGAAACGTGACAAATAAAAGTGAATGGAGGGAATAGTTTCACTTCTGTTAAGACAACACTTACTGAGATATTTCCGTCGAATAATAAGAGGAAAAGAGTTAAGTTATAGTCAAGAAGTAAAAAATATCTCAAGTATGTCATACATAGTTTTAGGGATGGACATTTGGGCAACACCGAAATTCAATTTTTTGGGATTTTTGGATTGCGAATTGGATTTCAGATTCTATTTTTATAATTTTCGGATTTTGGATTGGATTATGGACTTGGGAATTCGGATTTTCGAATATAAAAAAATTCTATATTTTTATATCTTATATTTAGCCTTACCCATTAGACATTAGTCTATTATTCATATACCCATTGCTAATAAGTTTAATACTCATTAGACATTAGCTCATATATTTTATACTAATTACTAAGTCACTGTCGGAATATTTTTTATTTCAGTATGGTTTACTATGTGGTACTTTCAATTTTTTAACGCCTTATTAATGCTTATGCTTATGTTGTATTCTCTTGATAATGATTTCATTATTTGTAATGTGACTAGCATGAATATATTATATGCACATGATTATGGTGGGAATGAGGAACAATTTGGATAATTTGACGTGAATACTTTATTATTATTATTATTATTATTATTATTATTTGTAAGAAGAAGAAGAAGTTCAGGTTATAGGTTTAAAATCGAAATCGCAATATCCAAATTGATTAATTTGAAGTCGAGTTGAAAAAATTCAATTCAATCCAACCCGAACTTATTTGAATTGTAATTTTTCAATCCAAAAATTAAAAATCTAAACCGAAAGTTTTATATTTAATTCAAAAAGCGGAGACGCTCACCCCTAATAGTTTATATGTCTTTTCGATGACAATGATTACTCAACGTGTGGGTGATGGAGCATTATGTGCTGACACGAAAAATAATTTTAAACGCCTGGAAAGAAAATATCTACTAAAACAATGGCATTTATATAATTTTGAGAGGGGGTCTGCTAAAGCATAAATATTGCTGGTTCTATCTCTGTTTTTTGGACTTAATTTGGAATGTTTAGCAGTTAGCACGTAAATATTTAACCCAAAAAAAAAGCACGTAAAATAGTCTATGTTGCTGACCACATGAGCATTTCTCAACCAAGTGGGAAAAAGAAAAAGAACAAAAGCAAAATAATGCACCAAAGAAATGGACATTTAGCATAATGAAAAGCAAAAAGAGAAAATAATGGTTTAGTCTTATATATGTAATTCATGCAGGGTGCACGTCTCCGTGTACCCTATAAGTCTTGGGTTGGTATCCTGAAAGCAGCCAGTAATATTTGCATTAGGGTAGACTGTTTACATCACATTTCTTAGAGTGTGACTCTTTATCGGAGCATGTATGAATGCACGATACTTTATGCATCGGGCTGCGAGCTGCTCATATAGAGTGCACAAAAACCTACCAATTGGTTACTAAAAACAATATCCAAAATGAAAAAACAAAAGGAAAGGAAATAGTTAAGCCAAAGTAGTGGAGCCTTTACGTAGTGCTTGGCATGATATTGTTTATGTCACTTTCCCAATCACTTGACCAATTAAAACTAGAAATGAACTTAGTCCTTAGCTACCTTGATTTCCAAAGAAGGAAAATAAAAAGTAGGAGAAAAATAAAATAAAATAAAATAAAATGAAGAATACAAATGTTGCTGCCGTCTAGAGCTTATCGTACAGTTTGTTCAAGTCACATGTGTATAGATTGTCACGGTCAAAGCAATCTTGTTTACCTATATTGAACTAGATGGACTCACACAAGGTGTTATATGTAACTTAGAGACGAACTTGTGAAATCTCGAGATTGTTAGATGTTGTTAAAATTTGAAATATCTATATATATACGAAAGAGAATTATAAAGGCGGTTAAACATACACTTCAAAACTCACAGTTTCACTCCAGAAACTGTAACTTAAATTTTTTAGATCCACCATTATATCTAATCTAAGTAATTGTTAAGTGATTAATGCTAGGGCACATATTTAACTACCACTAAGTTGGAATAGCATTTTCATAATTTGGATATTTACATGTTTAGTTTATGTAGTGAACCCATATTATATTGAAATGGATTATGGGAACCACATACACAAATATAAGAGTTCATCTTCAAATAATTACAATTGCTTAAAACAAGTAATCAAATCTTCCATAGGAAGAAGAAATGAAAAAGGGAGAAGAGAGGGAGGTTCCAGATCTATCCTCTAAGAAACTAAGTAAAATAAAATAAACCAAGTTCATAGCTTTCCCTAATAGAATATTTCCTATTGTATATATAGGTATATGCTCCATCTAACCTGGGTCCCAAATGTAATTTGCTAAGTTCCCAAATGTGCCCTCAGCCTAGTCTTTTGGTCATTTTGATTCATAACAATTCCTCCGCCCTAAAAAAGAACCTTGTCCTCATGGTTCGAGTGGATCAATGTGAGTATCTTAGTAGTGTCAAGCTGCAAAACAGTACAACTGAATTTGTCACGACTCTGACATTTGTTGAGAGTTGTTGCAACAAGAGAAATGTCATCATTGTCTTCCTGGTCAATCCAACGAAGGAAATATAAAAATATCCGCATGACAATGATAACATTCAACAAGGAATCCAAAGAGACATTAGCATTGTGAACTCTCTTTTCACTTGATTTGTGTGTAACATCAAATGTGCCAATGATAAGTTGATTTGCCTCCTCAATGCTGCTAAAGTCTTCCAGAATCTTTACTGGTACATCCGATAGAAATTTAGTCAAGAAACGACACTTGAATAAACAAAGTACATGATGAAATTTCTTGAGCACATCAAACGAAAAGTTAAACTTGAGGGCCTCTCTTAGTTTGTTGTCATCCTGGTGCAGAGAGAGATCATATGCTAGTTGTAACAATCTTCTAGCTACAAAAGCATCTCCAACACTGAAGGTGTCCATGGAATTCAGCTTTAAAACCTTAACTCGTCCACATAATTCCTTGGTATAATGGAAACAAACTTCACGGCCTTTTATGACAAGAAGTAACCTCATATTTGGACGGCACAACTTAGGAACAACAACGTTATAATGTGAATCTTCTCCTTGTGCCAAAAAGTAATTCTCCTATTCACTTATCTTAAATATATCAGTATTTTCACATATGCTAAGGATAAGCTTTCTAGCACCTGATGCCAATAGCTTCAAATTGGCAACAATGGACAAGACCACATTAGCATTCTTAGCAGCTTTGTAGCATGAAGCTGGACTAATTTGTAAGGTTGAGCAACTGTCTTTGCAAATATTATTTTGCCAACTTCAGGCTCTCTATAGAGAACGATCCATGTAAGAGGATGGATACCAATGTCTTCAGAAAGCTTGGGGTGAGGCAAAGGACACTCGACGACTTCTTTAATCTCCTGATTCTGCGCGTCTGATCCACCAAAATCAACATATAACACTGAAGGAGGTTTTTCAACCTTCATGACAGACACCACGGCATCGACTTCATCTTGCAACAACAGATAGAACCTTTGTATGTATCCAAGTAGCACGAGGTTCCAAATATACCTTTTCCACAAAGGACAATATCTCAATGTGACACTCTGGCCCAACAGAATGAGAAATCTGAGATTTGGCCAGCAATTGCCAATTCTTGAAGAGATCAAATTTAACAGCCAGAACTTGAGTGAAATTTTTGCTAAGTGCGATGAGCGAGTTCCTGCCAATTATGTCATCGAATACACCTCTCTCGTTGTCCAGCCAACTACTTTTGACATACATATGTATATCAATCATAATGCTAACAAACAAAGCTAGAGATAACTTACTATATTCGAGTCTTTGTCCAGTGTCTGTGAATTCAGTGTCATTCAAGCCTCTGTTATCTGTAATACAGGTACCAGGTTCCCTGTGTAAATCAGTTTGGAAAGGACTTCTATCTTTGTAGCATATCCGTGCATGCAGTTCGGACACCTCAGACCATACACCACCAACGCCAACCAAAAGAGCACCTGTATATTGCTGTCCATTCTCAAAAATCACATTAACCTTGTCCACAAAGTCTTCTTCGCTAATCTCCACAGAAGGCTCTCCCCTCTTTTGTTGCTTGTCATTGCCGACTTGAATGTGATATGTTGATAAAGCTAGTACGAGGTCATTTACACTACAACCAATCAAGCTACCAGTATTGCTAACAGCTTCACTTTGCACACTCCAGTCCAGGAACTTCTTTAAATACTCCAAGAACTCATGATTTTTAATGGAACCCGGAGCATCTGAAACTTTTTCAAGTGCTGGTGTGATAGCTTCCAATTGGTCTTTCAGTGAGCCTGAAGTCTTCTCATAAATTCCAGAATAAGGTTTCGCTCCAAAGGCTAATAGCAGCCTGGTAGATAGAATGTCGAGGGCTACTACACGTACAAGAATCTTAGCACCATGTGTAAGATAATCAAACATTGACATGATGTCAATCTTGAGGTAAGTAGGTGCAACAGTAGCAACAAACTTCCCCAAGTGTGTCGCAACCAACCTTCGCACCA
>AWOL01S0044006.1:52062-72223 GCA_000715115.1 Nicotiana otophora | reverse complement strand
CATGTGCAAGATAATCAAACATTGACATGATGTCAATCTTGAGGTAAGTAGGTGCAACAGTAGCAACAAACTTCCCCAAGTGTGTCGCAACCAACCTTCGCACCATGGGCATGTCCTCTTGACGCATTTGACTGTAAGTAGATAGGAGGTCTACCGTCAAAATATCTGAGGCATTGGAGTAAGCAATATGAAAGAGTCCACAAGCAGGAACTCTAACTGTGACCCACTCACCAGCTGCTAACCTCTTTGCAAGGTAGAACCAACCAATCAATTTACTTTCACTCGTCGGGCATCCAATTAATGGGAGATCCGATTGAAAACTATTATCGAACATTTTGGTGATGTTGTGTGAGTGTCCATCATCTGAACCGAGATCAAATGGAAAATTAAGTAGCATACGCATAGTCACAACTCCAGCTAGTGTTCTAGCCAATATAGTGTTACCAGTTTCAAGGAAACAAGTAAATAATACTGTATTTGCAAACAGACCATTAAGACGAGTGCAACGCTTGGGGTCATGTAGATAGTGAACAATTTCCTTTAGTTCATCTTGTACCTCCGCAACACCCCGAATGTCGCTGTAATAGATAGTGAGTTTCTTAAGCTGGAATGACAAATCACCATTGTATCGGTCAGAGTAATCAATGCTAAGCGCAGCACAAACAACTTCGCAAGACTTGGAGTAGCAGTGTCTATTGGACATTGTATCGAACAACTGGTGTCCAAGAATTGTAGAATATCCTGCTATGTGATATTGTGATATCTCAGAAGGTGCCTCAGAATTGTCTAACAAGAGTGAGTTTTCGACAATCAAATCAGAACGATTGTCGCTGGTACAATCTATCGCAACACTGTCCGTTGTATCTTTCAGAGCGGTCTCCTCTGTTTTTGCATCATCTGAAACCCTTACTTGCCCAGTATCTACCCACTTGCAGTCGTGAAAGCCAAAATCATATGGAAGCGAACTAATAGCTCTATTATTACCATGAAAATGTGCAAATATATCCCTCTTCGGCAATATGTCAAACACCTTGCAGCCAAACTCCATGTCAAGCTCCTGTCCGCAGACTTTAAGTGGAAGACTCGGTCGCTTAACTGAGAATTATAGAGGTGAAGATTGATGCTGCGGTACGGAAATATAAGCATAGAACACATCGTCGGGAACCATTGTTTTGGGTATTGTATCTCTGACAGTAAGAACAGGAAGTTGTGAATCGAGATGTGATTTCACGATATTGGCCACCTTGGTCTTTGTATCAACTGAGTCTAGCGCAGAGGTGATAGCTGTAGCATCTGAAATTTCTGGAGCATCAACGAATTCTGTGGAGTCTAATTGCATTTCGTGCAGCTCTGACTGCATACGGCAAATAGAAGAGATCATATGAGTGTTGTTCTCTTGCATCTCCTTCACTAAATCCTGTATGGTATTGATGGAAGTATAGATCATAACATGAGAGTCCAAAGGCATGGAGTACGAGCAACGAGAGCACCAATGTAGTGAACCCATATTATATTGAAATGGATTATGGGAACCACATACACAAATATAAGAGTTCATCTTCAAATAATTACAATTGCTTAAAACAAGTAACCAAAGAGAGGGAGGTTCCAGATCTATCCTCTAAGAAACTAAGTAAAATAAAATAAACCAAGTTTATAGCTTTCCCTAATAGAATGTTTTCTATTGTATATATAGGTATATGCTCCATCTAACCTGGATCCCAAATATAATTTGCTAAGTTCCCAAATGTGCCCTCAGCCTTAGTCTTTTGGTCATTTTGATTCATAACAGTTTATTAGTGGCCTGACTTATCATTCCTTGCAGAATACTTCTGTTTTAATAAAGCAGTTTTACTTCAATTTAAAGCAACCGTGTGAGATGGAAATGCAACAATTATTATTGCAAAAAACTTAATCGAAGTCCCATTCAGTACTTAGACTTAGGCAAATAAGAGTGAACATATTAATAAAAATTTAACAACGTGGACAGAAAAAAATTGAAGCTGTTAGCTATCTATCTAGTAAAATAAATATGAACGAGAGGTTATATATAGTAAAGCACAATAGCACATACATGCAAAAACCTAAACTATCTTTGAGTACAAATACAATAGGAGTTTAACTAATATATATGCACTTACACAGGTGACTATCCATACATAGCAAGCTAGATGAGAATATTAAATAACATGTTATGACCGACTATATTGCATTGAAACCGTAAATTCTTTTTATACTATTTGTATATATTTAGGGGCGGAGGCACAAGCCAAAATCACGAGTTCGGCTGAACTTGTCACGGCCCCGAATCCCAACCTTGGGGTCGTGATGACGTCTGACATCCACTTGCTAGGCAAGCTGACGTGAGATAGTTAATTAATTAGTCAAATTTTAACAGTTTAAGACAAAGAGATGATAAATAACAAGGGAAATGTACTCAAACTACTACAACACCAACATAAGTCATGTAATAATATTTACTCCCAAAGATCCGAAGCCACGAGTACACGAACTACTAGAAGTTCTACAAATAGAGTCTGAAATAAATACAATTGTTTCGAATGAAACGAATAGTAAAAGAGAAAAGAGAAAGGGGACTTTAAGGTCTGCGGACGTCAGCAGATTTACCTCAAGTCTTCGAATGTGATGATCTGAGCTAGTGCACCTCACGTACAACTGGGACCAGTACCAAAATATCTGCACAAGAAGTGCAGAGTATAATATGAGTACAACCGACCCAATGTACTCCGTAAGTATCGAACCTAACTTCGACGAGGTAGTGACGAGGCTATGACAGGACACTCACGTAATTAAACCTGTACAAATATAGATATATATACCAAACAACAACAAAATAGATATTTAATATGTGCAGTTGGGAGGGGACATGAGAAAGGGGGAAAAGATCTGATAACTACAACAAAAAAGACAACACATGCAGTCAAATAAATCATCAACCAAAGAGGACAAATAACATACGATATGAAAATGGCACGACATCACCATTCGTGCTTTTACTCTCATCCTTACCATGAAATGATGGCATAAGAGAAATGAAATGGCACGGTATCACCCTTCATGCTTTTACTCTCGTTCTCACCATGTAACAATGAATAACTGATATAGATTGGCACGACATCACCCTTCGTACTTTAATGCTCTTCCTCACCATGTATTAATTAGCAAATAAGGAGATGAAATGGAACGACATCACCCTTTGTGCTTTAACACTCTCTCTTACCATGTCGTAATGAATACACAAGTTCGGGAGATAAATAATGCAAGGGATGTACTTTACGTCAATTATGATTCCAAGATACCAAACCTCAACTTCCAACATACTCAACCATTATTAATTAATCTATAAATACGAAAAGAACGATCAAATAAGTAATAATCTAATCTAAGTATGGATGTCATGATTAAAGAGGCAATAAATCACAAGGAAACAAGTTCTACCAGCATGCTTTAACCCCAATAACAACGCATAAGTACTCGTCACCTCACATATATGTTGTGCTCACACATTAAACACGTAGCAAATAGGCAAATCAGTCAAAATTTCTCAAGTTAAGGTTAACCATGACACTTACCTCGCTTCGCAACCTATTCAAAGTTCAACTACGTGCTTGCCTTTCGAACAAGCCTCTAAACCAACCAAATCTAGCAAATTATCAACCAAATGATTCAAAATAAGCCTTAGAAACTACCCACGAATGAAAGAGGTTCAATTTAGATAATTATTGAAAAAGTCAACAAAAATAACCCCGGGTTCGCTTGGTCAAAACCCGAGGTTCGGACCAAAACCTGATCACTCATTTACCCCTATGCCCGGTTATGCAATTCAATTCGAAATCTGACCTCAATTCGAGGTCTAAATTTTACAAAACCTCCCAATTCTACCAAAATCCCTAATTTCTACCATGAAATCCTAGATTTGATGTTGAAATCTTATGGAATGTAATGAAAAATTGAAATAACGTAGATTAGAGTTACTTACTGTCACGACCCCGTTGATACCCAAATTTTTCCTCACATTTTTCCAAATATATATATATACACCTTCAAAATAGTGCATATGCATCATCATTTGATGTACAAGCATACATAAATATTTTTATATTTTTCCATAATTTTTAAAGACTTTAAACCAATTTATTTCTGTATTTTTATTGTATAAATATCCAATAATTATTCTCCAAATTATTTTATGATGATTTAATCATCTAAACTTATTATTTATACCAATATGAGGTTTAAATATTTTCAGGGCATTTCTTATAATTACATTTGTATTTTTAGGGCCAAATTGCACACTTTACAATAATAGCCCATATGCATGTATAATTACATTATTTATGCAGAAAATAATTTTTTATATTTTTATAATATTAAATAATTGTTCTAGTCATTTTTATGCATAAATAATATTTTTGTTATTTATCTATTATTGTTTTATAAATTATTTATTGGCTAAATTTGGCCCCAATGTTTAATTGATTTCGGACCTAAGGGCTAAGACTACCCAAACCAACCCAATTTGCCTAAGCCTAATACCCTGGCCCAACTACCCTTACCCGTTTAATAACCCAACCCAGGCCGCTCAAATCCCAGCCGTTGATAAAAAATGATCAACGACTCACAGACAACCACC
This sequence comes from Nicotiana otophora, assembly GCA_000715115.1. NCBI lineage: Eukaryota > Viridiplantae > Streptophyta > Magnoliopsida > Solanales > Solanaceae > Nicotiana > Nicotiana otophora. The sequence continues at coordinate 67,569 of AWOL01S0044006.1, read as the reverse complement.
CCTCTTCCTTATATCTCCACACCCAAACCCTATCCCTCATTTCCCTAATCCCACCGTCTCTGTTTCGCCCTCTCATGAACCCTAATTCCACTGCCTCACTAAAATCCCCCCCAAAAATCCCGTTCCTAATGGGATTCTTTCCCCATTCACTTACCATTTCAGTATTTTTCCTTTATTTAGTGATTCTCTACAGAATAACTTAGGTACTTGCCTAAACATGGCAAGTACCCCACTTTGATTCTGTCCAAATCTATGTTTACCTCTTGAATCTGGATGACTTTGAGTACAAATGCTTTATTTTGTACTAATTTTCTCATATCTCGCTGATTCGCACTTAACCCTAAAGGTTAGGGTTTCAGATTCTCTTTTGATTCGAACCTAAACTGGTTCAAACTATGATTTTTAGTATTATTCCGTCTATATTCACTCTATTACTTGTGAATCTGCCTATTTTGTCGATTTCTTTACTTACCCGAATTAGGGTTTCAATCCTCTTAATTGAACCAAATCTGGTTCAATTTTATGTTTCTTTAAATAATCTCCTGTCTATGTTTATTTTTTTTATGCTAATACGTGATTCTTTGCCATTATTCTCTGCTGATTTTGGGATTTACCTAAATTAGGGTTTCAGACCCTTTTTACTTGAACCAAATCTAGTTCGATTCAGTATTCCTTTTTTTTTAATAATCTCTTGTCTATGTTCATTATATGCCTTATTTGATTCTTTTCCTTATTTCTACTAATTTTTATGTATCTTCACCTAAAATTTAGGGTTTCAATTTTACTGATTTAAGTACATGCCTTTTAGTATTTAAATTAGCTATGTTTATGTTCTAATCTCGGCACTATTAAAACCCCTCTCCACTCCCCTTTGAAAAGGGAGGAGAGGTTCTGAGTTTGAAAAATCTTTTCACTACTATAAACTAAAGTTGTGTACCCCTACTCTCTTGAGTAATCTTGCTCTGTTTTGATTCCTGGCCGGTTGAAAGTCAAGGCTAGAAATCTCTAAGTTCTTGCTTCTGTTTGGTGATATTTGCTACACTGTTGGATTCCTTTCTTCTCAGTTTCATCTTAACTGGTGAGTTATTAGACCCTCTGCCATTTCATTATGATTGTTTGCTCAATGTGTTATTGCAATTAGAGTATGTTACAACTGATAGTTTGAGACATGATTGAACTTAGTCTGAGTTGATTAATGAAATTTGCCTAACTTTGTGCTATTGATGACTATATTGTAGAGTTAAGTTTGTTATAAACATGCTTTCATACCTTTTCCTAAGGACTGGTTAACCATGTGTAAATGTATGCCTCAACAGACTTGTAAGTCTATTTGTTGAACCTATCATAATATGGCCTGCTTGACTTTTTTCTTACTATACTATGATACCTCTTAATCAGTTTTTAACCTGTCCTGACCTGTTGCTAATCAATGTGATTCCATTCTATGACTTAGTCTGATCTAAACTCTCAGTTACCACTATGAACCTGCTTATGAACTAGCCTTATTAGAACGTGACTGATTTTTAATTCCTAAAACCTGATTAAGTATGCTTAGGTTGAAACATGTCTACTATTTCTTCATATATGCTCAATATGTGATTCTGTCCTTCAGTATATTCCCTAATCCCATTCTATTCCCCTGATCCTTCTGGATTCTTATTCCCAGCTAGCTGAAAGCCAAGGCTACTTAGGTTCTGTCCTCTGATCTCTCTAGTGTGAGCACTACCCTGGGTTCTTGAATCCCTTGGAAACTCTAACACACTAGGGATTTGGGTTCTGTATGTTTAGCCTTGATATGTGAGTAAATCACTCAACAACTGGTTATTTTGTATCTATGAACATGGGTTTTGGAGCTATTGTGAGTGGAAGGCCTGGTTTGTCCAGGTGTATTTTTGGGCCTGCTGTAGGCTCCCTATAGTTACACTTACTTTGTAATTCATTCATTAAATTCTGGTATGTAATAATTATTTGTAATAACAATTCTGGGTATTAGTGAAATGGGAAGGGGTTCTTATTTTACATTTGCAATGAAGTGGGGTAGAAATCCTGCCTATAGGCTTAATGTTATGTTGTTAAATGTTATATGTTAGTAATTATGCCTCTAGGTGTCTTATTGTGTTCAGTCATTATGTGCTCGCAGCCATGCCCATAGGCTCAATATTTGGTTCAATTATGTTATGTTATAGACTATGCCTATAGGAAATGGTATGATATAATATGTGTGTGAATTCCTGCTTACATATTATTTCGTTCTTGACAAGGTGGGTTGCTCTGATGGTAAGCACCCTCCACTTCCAACCAAGAGGTTGTGAGTTCGAGTCACCCCAAGAGCAAGGTGGGGAGTTCTTGGAGGGAAGGATGCCGAGGGTCATTTGGAAACAGCCTCTCTACCCCAAGGTAGAGGTAAGGTCTGCGTACACACTACCCTCCCCAGACCCCACTAGTGGGATTATACTGGGTTGTTGTTGTTGTTGTATATTGTTTCGTTCAGATTATAGAAATCATGTCTATAAGGTCTAAAACTGTCCAGATTATAGAAATCATGCCTATAGGATCTAAAACTGGATCAACTCATAGAATGCGTGCCTGAATCTGTTTAATTGTTATTTATGCCCGTTTACTGTGCTGTTACCTTCATTAGAAAACATGCCTATAGGATTAAAATAAATAATTCTAGGTCTGTTTCTAGGACTTGCCACTATTTACTATCACACAAAATACCTAGATACCATGTTCATAGGCTTAAGCGTATTATGCTAAAATCAGTAGGCAAACTTGTAGGTTCGATTAATCGCATTAAGAAACTGGTTCTTTTATGACTGCCTGCTCGTTTATTCAATATCACATAGGTATCCTGCCTATAGAATCCTGCAATTACTAAAATCTGTCAATGCAAATCAGTTTGGTGTGCATTTGATGTCTAAATGCGGAGGCTAACTTGAGTCCATACTTGTTTCTATTTGAAAGTTTTAACTGTTTTTCTATGTCACTTAGTTTTCTCTTTTTGAGCAATCTAGGTTAAGGTCTAAAACCACCTTGAAATAGAGGTCCAAATGCCTTCTCGATCATAGGCATGGGATGGGTAGTGCACGCATAGAGTACAACTTAGAATTGACTAGTGCGCTTTAGGTAAACAACTTAAAGATAATAATCGGGTAGCAGGAGATGATAGTATGTGCACGCTGAATAATATGAGTAACACTCCATCTCGAGGGAGTTACGAAGTATTATTTATGTTGCACGGGGTGATCCTTTAGGCTAAAAATCTTAGGACCCCCACCTTTGTTTAAAGTCAATTACTTTATTTGTCCAAATTGCTTCCCTTCTCTTAGACTAATTCATATAATTCGAGTTTGGCCGGGACCCACTGTTGCGGACCTCGAGGAGTGCCTAACACCTTCTCCTCGAGGTAATTTGAGTCCCTACCCGATCTTTGGTGACGCAAACTAGTTAAATTAGAGTTATCTGCAAAAATAGGTGCCCTAACGCACCTTAATCCGTTAGGTGATGACTTTCTTTTAGTACCCTCCCATTTAAAGAGTTGTCACGACGTCGAAGCCTGATCTTCGCGAGAAAAATGGGGCGCGACAACATGGCGACTCTGCTGGGGATATTTAAGCTCTTACCATTGTGAACTTGGTCTATATGAATTAGTCTCTCTCAATAAGCGTGCCTTTATTATTTTGCTGATACTTGAACATCCCGCTCCCATTCTCCCTTTTATTACTACATGCACACCCCTTCCCTATTTTCCCTTTTATATGAACTTACATGCAATTCTTCGCTTAATCTGGTTATAATATGCATTCCTCTGGCTCCAACTGTTAAATTTTGTTATATCATGATTTTCTCAATCCTTACCCATTTATTGCTTTATTACAACTCTTTTTATATTATACGAAACTAACTTCTTCCCCGTTTTTCTTTTCTGTCTTTACATTTATTAAATACTGCATTTATCGCTTTTATCATGCAAAATACTTGACAACGTGTTATTTTATCTTTGCATGAAGCATGCTCTAAATCATATTCCACTCGTGCGCAATTAATACCATAGCGACACTTGATGAGTGTCCGCGCTCTTCCTATATTTTCCTTTTTGTTTTAAATTTGTAAAGGCTTATTTGCGGTAAAACTAGTCGATCAGTGGTGCAATCGACGGTTCCGTGCCTTTCCCTCTCAAGTTGTCCACTTGAGGGTACCGGTCTAGACTCTCGTAGAAACCCCACTCTGATGTTAACTGTGCATGCATCATGTCTAAACCTAGTATGGGTTAGAACGCTGTCCGCGTAATAACTCTCTAAGGCAAGCCTTGTCCAAAGCCCGCCGGGAGTTCCTTAAATTCCAATGGGTACTATCATGATATGCGCATTATTTGGAGAAAACGTGCTGATATGCTAATCATTAATGTGTAAATAGTCGAATCCGGAGGGGGAAAGGGGCTAACTTTATTTGTTTTGCAGAAATGAGACACGAAGTCCCCAGGTTCGGCATGGTTTGAAGTATCCCACCTTTGTTGCTAGATTGGTGGGAAAATCTCTCGCCAAGCGACAAAAATCATGTGAAAAGAGTTCTTGGAAATTTACCTTCTTTGTTGGACATTCAGCCAAACAATATACTGATCGAGGCCGCTACTATGTTCTGAGATGAGAAAAGGGCCATCTTCCGTTTTGGTGATATAGAAATGACCCCCCTTCTAGAGTAAATAGGAGTTTTTGCTGGGCTTACCTGGGACAGCACTGGTCTATTGGTACCAGAAAACCGTACTTCTCGAAGTTTCCTAAAAATGATGGGTTTCAAGAAAAATGATGAGTTAGTCTGTCTGAAGAAATCTTACATACCATTCGATTTCATTTACGAGCGTTATAGGCACAGCAAGTCCTACCGTCTTTATCATGATGAATTTGCTATCACCTCTCTAGGTTGGACTCATCGCCGGGTTTTTGTGTTCATTATCTGTTTTCTGAGGATGCTGGTATTCCCAATACAAGGAGAAAGGATTCATACTCGCTTAGCTATGGTTACTAAGACCCTAATGGAAGGAATCGAGGGACAGACTTACACTATTGTCCCAATGATCGTAGCGGAGATATACCGAGCCTTGGACCGTTGCAAGAAAGGATATAGGTATTTTGAGGGTTGCAATTTGTTACTGCAAATATGGCTGTTGGAACATCTTCAAAGGGGAAAATACCGTCAAGAATTTCCACGACGACCATGGAATGACCACATAGCTTTTGACCATCAAAGAATGACTTTTATCCCGGATAGGTTTGCACAACCAGGAAACACTGTGGGCTGGGTACACTTCTTTAGCAATTTGACTGACGACAAGGTCCATTGGATGTTCGAGTGGTTCCCTACTAGCGAATTCATCATTATGTCAAGAAATGTTCCTCATCTAGTGCTAATCGGATTAAGGGGTATCTATCCTTATGCTCCTATCAGAGTCATAAGGCAAGCTGGGAGAAAACAAGTTATACCACGAGTTTCCAAAATGGTTCATTACAAAGCAGATTTCCATGGGAATGTCATTCCATTCAAGTGCGATGCACATTACATGTGGCATCAAAAGATTATTGAGGAGAAAGATACCATCGAGCAAGACATGGATTATACCAGCCACATGTACTTCTACCCATCATGGTTGGTCGATGACATAGCAGGAGAGGTCAAGCCAGGGGTTGATTTGAGAAATAGGGTCATAGACGACGCTACTGAAGCACAAGTCAAATACATGAGGTTGCGCAAAAGGGTCTTTGAATCTGAGTCCAGGCATTTGGAACAACATAAAGTGGACATGGAAGAAATCAATGAATGGAGGGGAATCGCTACTAATTCAACAGAAAGGTTGGAGTATTTGGAGCAGGGTTTGATGGAACTTGAGGGAAATATGAGGAAAAGGGTCTCGGATTGTCAGAACGCAGAGGGCATTGAAAGAGGATATCTAGAAAGGGCGTATCTGAATCCGTCGTCCACCAAAGCAATCCTATATACGTAGAAACCTTACCCCACACCCCACAACAAACCCTATATATACCTGAATCCACGGAGAAGGACCTGCTCACTAAGAACATGGCAGAGGAACTCAAGAAACTTACCGGCATGGTTCAAAATGTCAAAGGGGGCAAAGGCGTTGAGGGTTTGAATTATGAGGATTTGTGTATTCAGCCAGATGTAAAACTGCCAGAGGGTTACAAAAACTCCTAATTTCGAAATGTTTGACGGAACTGGTGATCCGAAAGTGCACTTGAGAACATATTGTGACAAGCTTGTAGGACTGGGCAAGGATGAAAAAATCCGCATGAAGCTGCTCATGAGAAGCCTCACTGGAGATGCCCTGTCTTGGTACATCAGTCAGAACCCAAAGAAATGGGTTAATTGGGTAAGCATGGCATTGGATTTCATGGATCGGTTCGGGTTTAACACAAAAAACGCATCAGACGTTTTCTACATTCAAAATCTTAAGAAGAAGGCAACAAAAACTTTTCGCGAGTATGCTACTCGGTGGAGGTCTGAAGCTGCAAAAGTAAGGCCAGCGCTGGAAGAAGAACAAACAAATAAGTTCTTTGTCAGAGCTCAGGATCCATAATACTACGAAAGATTGATGGTTATTGAGAACCAAAAATTTTCTGATATCATCAAGTTGGGAGGAAGAATAGAAGAAGGGATCAGAAGCGGAATAATGACATATTTTGAAGCACTCCAAACCACAAATAAGGCCCTACAGTCAGGAGGTATCTCCAGGAAGAAGGAAGTGGGGGCCATAATGGTAGCCCAAGGTCCGAATCTCCTCTTACATACCAAACACCTCCACCCACATATCAGCCTTCACCTCCCAGATACCAATAACCTGCCACCATTTACCATACCTATAACACCCAATCCGCATACTATCACTCACCACCAGCCCGCCAAAACTACCAAAAACCTAGACCAAATTTCGACCGCAGACCACCCAGACAATACACCCCAATTGATGAACCTATAGACCAACTGTACGAGAGACTGAAGGTTGCTGGATATATCACTCCTATTCCCGCTGTCGCCATGGAAAATTCCTATCAATGGGTCAATCCAAATAAGGCATGTGCCTATCACTCAGGCATGAAAGGTCATACTATTGATGAGTGTCATACTTTAAAGGATAAGATTCAGACATTAATTGACACTAAAGTCATACAGGCGAAGGAGGCTGCACCCAATGCCCATAACAATCCTCTCCCGAATCACAGGGGCAGAGGGGTAAACATGATAGAGACCGATGAAGAATGGGACTCAGATGGGTCAATTGGACTCATTCGAGAAGGGGTTAATCCTGAGACATCTCCGGTCACTCTCACACCTATTGTGATGCAAACTAAGGAACTAATTAAAGTTGAGGTAGCTGCGCCAACTCTGTTTGAGGTTGAAGTAATAACACCATTCACCGTGATGGTATAACCTACACCGTCTTATAAGTCTAATGTTATACTATGGGATTATGTTGCGGAAGCAAGAAGAAAAGGAAAGGGGAAAATGGAAGAAACTGGTGCAGCACAAAGTATGACCAGAACTGGTAGGGTTTACACGCCTGAGCATTTGGGGGGAACAAGTAAAGAAGCCGTTTCCAGCCAGCCCATCATTGAAACCAGCCCGGATGATCTTTGGAGAAAGGTGAAAGCAAGGGAGTATTCTGTGGTTGATCATTTGAACAAAACCCATGCTCGATATCCATTCTATCACTACTGCAGAATTCTAAGGCACATAGGAATGCGTTGATAAAAGTGCTGAACAAGGCTTATGTACCCAGCAACATTACCAGTGGAGAGATGGCCAATATGGTAGGACAAATGTTGGAAAGCCACAAGATCACTTTTCATGAAGGCGAGCTATCACCAGAAGGACTGAGTCACAACAGGGCACTGCATATCACAATGTAGTTTGAGGATAAGTTCATTGCCAGAGTCCTGATAGATAGGGGTTCGAGTCTTAACATATGTCCACTAACTACTCTGAAAAGATTGGGTAAAGGCCTGCACGAGATACGAGCAGGAAGTATGAATATGAAAGCATTTGACGGGTCTCAAAGAGCCACAATTGGGAAAACCAACCTCAGCCTACAGATGGGCCCAACCTGGTTTGATATTGAGTTTCAAGTGTTGGGCATATCTGCTACCTACAACCTATTGTTGGGAAAACCTTGGATACATGCCGCTGGGGCCGTAGCTTCTACTCTACATCAGGTCATGAAGTTTGAGTGGAACTATCAGGAAGTGATCATCCATGGGGACGAAAGTAATCCTATTTACACCAGTCAAACTGTTCCGTTCATCGAGAATAGATGGAAGTTGGGTGGAGAAACCTACCATCGCATCGAGCGCATCAACGCAATTGAAAAAGAAAAATGGTAGAGCAGTAAGATAGAGGGCATATTAGTATGGATAAGGTATAAGCCTGGCAAAGGTCTCGGTAACAATCTCCAGGGGATCACCAAACCAATACAGCTAAAGCGTCACGGTATAAATTTTGGGCATGGGTATGAATGCACCTGGCACGAGTATCAGAATTGGTCGCCACCATGGAGTGGTCCTTATTACCCTCTAGAGAAATCGGTACCACATTTGAACCAGTCATTTCATCAAGCTGACATGATGTAGGAGTCCAAAGAAGATGAAGTTCTAGTCGGTATAAGGAATCTGTTTCTGGATGATGAAGACACGAATTGCAGTACGATAGTTGAGTAGGAGGAGGAGGAAGGCCTCATTATTCAGACCGTGGAGAAGGGAAATGTTCTCAAGAACTGGACTGCCACACCATCAAGGGCCCATCGAGTTCCTGGTTGCCTGGCAATTAGCATCATTTATTTTAAAAGTAATTTTTATGAGCATTTAAGACATTTTCAGTATCATATTTTAAGCATGTTTTATTTTGAAATAATTGCTCGGGTCATCGAGCCATACTTGTTTGACGTTTTCAAGATTTATCTAAATGCATTGTTGTTTTTGGTATTTATTATTATTCTTTACATTTTTTCTCTACAACATTATTATTACCTATACCGATGAACTTACGATTGTGACATGTAATGAGACAGCGCAACATAGGGATAGTGATTCAGAGGATCTGTAAGAGGATATAATGCTCGAGAAAATTGTCAGAGAAGTGGAAAACTTGAAAATAAGCCTAAGTCCAATTTGGATGAGACTGAAACAGTTAATCTAGGAGACTCTGAAACAATCAAGGAAACACGTGTAAGGATTCACCTGTCACCATAAGAGAAAGTAGAATACACTCGTTTCTTGAAGGAATATGAGAATATCTTTGCATGGTCCTATGATGATATGACCGGGTTGAGCACGTCCATAGTGGCTCATAAACTACCCACCAACCCAATGTGTCCGCCGGTAAAGCAGAAGCTCAGAAAGTTCAAGCCATACATGAGTTTGAAAATCAAAGAAGAAGTCACCAAGCAGATTAAAGATAAGGTTCTCATAGTGGTTAAATATCCAACTTGGTTGGCTAACATCGTGCCAGTTCCGAAGAATGATGGGAAAGTCAGAGTATGCGTCGATTATCGGAACTTAAACAGAGCAAGTTCCAAAGATGATTTTTCGTTGCCCAATATACACATATTGATCGACAACTGTGCCAAGCATGAACTCCAATCCTTTGTGGATTGCTTCGCGGGATATTATCAGATCTGGATGGATGAAGAGAATGCCGAAAAGACAGCTTTTATCACACCATGGGTGGTGTACTGCTATAAAATGTTGCCGTTTGGTCTGAAGAATGCTGGGGCCACTTATATGAGGGCCATGACAACTATTTTCCACGGCATGATACACAAGGAGATAGAGGTATATTTGGATGATGTCATCATCAAATCCAAGAAAAGTACATATCACATAGCAAACTTGAGGAAATTCTTTGATCGGCTTCGGAGGTATAATTTGAAATTAAATCCCGCAAAATGTGCCTTCGGGGTCCCCGCAGGAAAATTATTAGGATTTATCGTCAGCCGCCGAGGAATTGAGCTAGACCCATCAAAGGTCAAGGCTATTCAGGATTTGCCATCTCCAAAGAACAAGAAAGACGTGAGAGCTTCTTGGGACATCTTAATAATATTAGCCGCTTCATAGCACAATCAACCGTGATCTGTGAGCCGATTTTCAAAATGTTAAAGAAGGATGCCGCAACCGATTGGACTAAATACTGCCAGAACGCTTTTGACAAAATCAAAGAATATTTGTCCACACCACCAGTTCTGGTCCCACCAGAACCTGGTAGACCACTTCTACTCTATCTCTCCGTATTAGATGGGGCTTTCAGTTGTGTCTTGGGACAACACGACGAGACGGGAAGGAAAGAACATGCCATATACTATCTGAGTAAGAAGTTCACACCCTACGAAGCACGATATTCTTTGCTGGAATGCACCTGCTGTGCTTTGACTTGGATAGCCCAGAAATTGAGGCACTACTTCTGTGCCTATACCACATATCTCATATCAAAGATGGATCCTCTGAAGTACATCTTCCAGAAACCCATGCCTACAGGGAAACTGGAAAAATGGCAGATATTATTGAGTGAATTCGACATCGTCTATGTGACTCAGAAGGTGGTTAAGGGACAAGCATTAGTGGATCATGTTGCGGAAAATCATGTAGGAGGAGAATACGAACCACTAAAAACGTATTTTCCTGATGAAGAAGTATCATTTGTAGGAGAAGATATCGCCGAAGCCTACAACGGGTGGAGAATGTTTTTTGATGGAGCTGCAAACTTCAAAGGACTGGGTATTAGAGCTATTTTGGTGTCAAAAATAGGTCAACATTATCTGGTATCCGCGAAACTTAGATTTCCGTGCACCAATAATATGGCAGATTATGAGGCTTGCATATTGGGGCTCAATTTGGCCATTGACATGAATATCCAGGAATTACTAGTAATTGGTGATTCAGACCTTCTGGTACATCAGGTGCGGGGAGAATGGGCTACAAAGAATACCAAGATACTACCATATCTGTATCACGTACAAGAGATGCTGAAGAGATTCACGAAGATAGAGTTCAGACATGTCCCAAGAATCCAGAATGAGTTTGCAGATGCATTGGCCACCTTGTCCTCCATGATACAACATCCAGACAAGAATTTCATCGTTCCCATTCTGGTAAGAATCCATAATCAGCCAGCTTATTGTGCTCATGTTGAAGAAGAAACGGATGGAAATCCATGGTTCCATGATATCAAGGAGTACTTGGCAAAAGGAGAGTACCCGGAGCATGCAAATCATACTAAAATATGCACGCTCCGAATATTGTCCAACCATTTCTTCCAAAGTGGAGTAATTATGTACAAAAGGACTCTTGACTTAGGATTGTTACGGTGTGTTAACGCCAAGGAAGCTTCCAAACTGCTCGAAGAGATACATTCTGGAACTTGCGGACCACACATGAATGGTTTCATTTTAGCCAAGAAGATACTAAGGGCAGGTTATTTTTGGATGACTATGGAAACAGACTGCATCAGGTATGTCCAAAAATGTCATCAGTACCAAATACACGCAGATATGATACGGGTGCCGCCAAATAAACTCAATGCAATGAGTGCACCCTGGCCTTTTGCCGCTTAAGGAATGGACGTCATTGGACCAATCGAGCCCACCAATCCAAACGGGCACAAGTTCATTTTAGTGGCCATAGACTACTTCACAAAATGGGTCGAAGCTACATCCTACAAAGCTGTAACCAAGAAAGTCGTGGCAGATTTTGTTAGAGATCGTATTGTTTGCCGATTCTGGGTTCCAGAGTCCATCATCACCGACAACGCCGCCAATTTCAACAGTGACCTAATGAAAGCTATGTGTGAAACCTTCAAAATCAAGTACAAGAATTCCACAGCATACAGGCCTCAATGGAGCCGTGGAGGCCGCAAACAAGAATATCAAGAAAATACTAAGGACGATGGTATACAATCACAAGCAATGGCACGAGAGGTTACCATTTGCCTTATTGGGGGTACCGGACCACAGTCTGCACGTCAACCGGGGCAACTCCTTACCTATTAGTCTACGGTACTGAAGTCGTCATTCCCGCCGAGGTAGAAAATCCCTCCCTGAGAATTATACAGGAAGTTGAACACAGTGATGCAGAGTGGGTAAGAAGTCGCTATGAACAATTGGCTCTCATTGATGGGAAAAGCATGAATGTAGTGTGTCATGGTCAACTTTATCTGAACAAAATGTCCAGATCTTTCAACAAAAGGGTCAAACCTTGACAATTCGCACTGGGGCAGCTGGTACTGAAACGAATCTTTCCACATCAGGATGAAGCCAAAGGAAAATGCTCACCTAATTGGAAATGACCCTATATGGTTCACAGAGTACTAATAGGAGGAACACTCATACTCGCAGAAATGGATGGAGAGATTTGGCCAAAGCCTATCAACTCAGATGTAGTCAAAAGATACTATGTTTAAAGCTATTTACATTTATGCAATTGATGTAACTGAACTATGCTTGACCTGATTCCCGTTTAAGAGAGGATACGTAGGCAGCCCCGTGGGTTTGGTCACAATTCAATAAAATTCTCATTTTCCCCACAATCAGAAACTGGGGCAAAATTTTGAGGAGGACCCTCAAAATTTTGGAGCAAGTCCAGCCAACGTCATCATATACAGAACGGTCAGAGAATTGCCTAAGTAAACTGGGTCAGAATTTTGAGGAGGACCCTCAAAATTCTAAGGAAGTCGCAATGTCTCTAAAGTGTCACAGTCATTGGTTCATCTAATTTATCCGATATTGTATACTAATGTATTTTAAATAACTACATTCATCATATGCACGCACATTGTTTTTTCCGAAAGCTTTATTTTATGAAACAACCAGATGCTACCCGTGGTAACTTAAGGGACTTCGATACAGAGCAAAGCAAAGCAGGCAGGCAGAGGCACGAACCAACCTTCCCCCGTAAAACTCACAATTGTCCTTTGGATGCAGGAACAAGAAATATTCTCAAATTCGGGCACACCTCAGAATCACTATCTTCATAACGACAACGCTGCCAAGCGCTAACATATCTCCATCTAAGAAATACTCCGCTATCACTCATTTCCTTTTCTTGTTTAAGGCTAAGCATTGCCTTTCCTTGCACGAGACTAAGCATTGTCTCCATTTTGCATGAGACTAAGCTCTGCCTCTTTATTTGCACAAGGCTAAGCTCTGCCTTTCCTATTGTATAAGACTTAACATTATCTCCATTTTGCATGAGGATAAGCTCTGCCTCCTTAATTGCATAAGGCTAAGCACTGCCTTCCCCTGCATGAGACTAAGCATTGTCTCCATCTTTGCATGAGGCTAAGCCCTGCCTCCTTAATTGCACAAGGCTAAGCACTACCTTTCCTATTGCAAGAGACTAAGAACTATCTCTATTTTGCATGAGGTTAAGCCCTTCCTCCTCAATTGCACAAGGCTAAGCTCTATATTTCTTATTGCATGAGACTAAGCATTGTCTCCCATCTTGCATGAGGCTAAGCCCTGCCTCCTTAATTGTACAAGGCTAAGCTATGCCTTTCTTATTGCACGAGACTAAGCATTGTCTCCAATCCTGCATGAGGCTAAGCCATGCCTCCTCAATTGCATAATGCTAAGTATTGCCTCCACCTCTGCATGAGGCTAAGCCCCGCCTCCTCAATTGCATAAGGCTAAGCATTGCCTTCCCCTGCACGAGACTAAGTATTGTCTCCACCTTTGCATGAGGCTAAGCCCTGCCTTCTTAATTGGATAAGGCTAAGCTCTACCTCCCCAATGCACGAGACTAAGAATTGTCTCCAATCCTGCACAAGACTAAGCATTGTCTCCAATCTTGCACAAGACTAAGCATTGTCTCTCCTTGCATAACCACAAATGATGCGTTGTTCAAAACCTTGCATTATTCTCTTCTCTCGGGGCTAAGCTCTGCCCCAGGTTCTACACAAGACTAAGCTCTGTCTTGTTTCATCTCACGCATCATGTCTTTGCATCTCATGGGCTGAAGCATAGCCAAAATTTTCGAAGGAGTCATAGTCCGAGGGCATCATCCTCATAGCCGGAAGACACCATGCCATGGCCTGAGGATCTCTCAATAGTTCACATCATTATTCAAAGGCATCATAGTTAGGAGGCACCATATTCATAGCCCGAGAACATCATTTCATGGCCTGCGAATCCCCTATCTCACAATTCATGGCCCAGGACGTCATGGTCGAAGGAGTCATAGTCCGAGGGCATCATCCTCATAGCCGGAAGACACCATGCCATGGCCTGAGGATCTCTCAATAGTTCACATCATTATTCAAAGGCATCATAGTTAGGAGGCACCATATTCATAGCCCGAGAACATCATTTCATGGCCTGCGAATCCCCTATCTCACAATTCATGGCCCAGGACGTCATGGTCGAAGGAGTCATAGTCCGAGGGCATCATCCTCATAGCCGGAAGACACCATGCCATGGCCTGAGGATCTCTCAATAGTTCACATCATTATTCAAAGGCATCATAGTTAGGAGGCACCATATTCATAGCCCGAGAACATCATTTCATGGCCTGCGAATCCCCTATCTCACAATTCATGGCCCAGGACGTCATGGTCGAAGGAGTCATAGTCCGAGGGCATCATCCTCATAGCCGGAAGACACCATGCCATGGCCTGAGGATCTCTCAATAGTTCACATCATTATTCAAAGGCATCATAGTTAGGAGGCACCATATTCATAGCCCGAGAACATCATTTCATGGCCTGCGAATCCCCTATCTCACAATTCATGGCCCAGGACGTCATGGTCGAAGGAGTCATAGTCCGAGGGCATCATCCTCATAGCCGGAAGACACCATGCCATGGCCTGAGGATCTCTCAATAGTTCACATCATTATTCAAAGGCATCATAGTTAGGAGGCACCATATTCATAGCCCGAGAACATCATTTCATGGCCTGCGAATCCCCTATCTCACAATTCATGGCCCAGGACGTCATGGTCGAAGGAGTCATAGTCCGAGGGCATCATCCTCATAGCCGGAAGACACCATGCCATGGCCTGAGGATCTCTCAATAGTTCACATCATTATTCAAAGGCATCATAGTTAGGAGGCACCATATTCATAGCCCGAGAACATCATTTCATGGCCTGCGAATCCCCTATCTCACAATTCATGGCCCAGGACGTCATGGTCGAAGGAGTCATAGTCCGAGGGCATCATCCTCATAGCCGGAAGACACCATGCCATGGCCTGAGGATCTCTCAATAGTTCACATCATTATTCAAAGGCATCATAGTTAGGAGGCACCATATTCATAGCCCGAGAACATCATTTCATGGCCTGCGAATCCCCTATCTCACAATTCATGGCCCAGGACGTCATGGTCGAAGGAGTCATAGTCCGAGGGCATCATCCTCATAGCCGGAAGACACCATGCCATGGCCTGAGGATCTCTCAATAGTTCACATCATTATTCAAAGGCATCATAGTTAGGAGGCACCATATTCATAG
>AWOL01S0044006.1:1155-51692 GCA_000715115.1 Nicotiana otophora | reverse complement strand
ATATATATATATATATATATATATATATTGTGCATACGTTGTGTTTTGAGTTTGCAGGTGATCCAAAAAATAACCGTTCTCTTAACTGGAGCAATCTTCGCTCCAATTTCCATTCAACGTTCATGTCTAGAAATTATTTCAAACGTAATCAACCACCGTCTGTTACCTATTTCCATCTGATAACCATTCAAATATTCCATAACCATTCCAAGATACATCCGTTTACAATCTCGATATCGTCCTATCTAGAATATCTTGTCCGTTCTTACAATAACTCCATCGGTTTCTTCCGCCATTGGATCCAGAACTACACATGGCTTGATTCCTGTAAAAATAGGGATATGTAGGCAGCTCAGAAACCAGGGTCCGGCCTATATTTTTCAAAATCACCCCGTTCGGTCAAAATCGATCATCATTTCTTACCCGATAACTTTTTCATCTTTCCCGGGTAAAGAGGGGCAGCTGTTGATACCCAAATTTTCCCTCATATTTTTTCATATATATATATATATATATATATACACACCTTCAAAATAGTGTATATGCATCATCATTTGATGTACAAGCATACACAAATATTTTCATAATTTTTCATGATTTTTAAAGACTTTAAACCAATTTATTTCTGTATTTTTATTGTATAAATATCCAATAATTATCCTCCAAATTATTTTATGATGATTTAATCATTTAAACATATCATTTACACCAATATGAGGTTTAAATATTTTCAGGGCATTTCTTATAATTACATTTGTATTTTTAGGGCCAAATTGCACACTTTGCAATAATAGCCCATATGCATGTATAATTATATTATTTATGCATAAAATAACTTTTTATATTTTTATAATGTTAAATAATTGTTTCTAGTCATTTTTATGCACACGTTATATTTTTGTTATTTATCTATTATGTTTTTATAAATTATTTATTGGCTAAATTTGGCCCCAATTTTTAATTGATTTCAGACCTAAGACTACCCAAACCAACCCAATTTGCCTAAGCCCAATACCCTAGCCCAACTACCCTTACTGGTTTAATAACCCAATCCAGGCCGCTCAAATCCTAGCCGTTGATAAAAAATGACCAACGGCTCACATACAACCACCCTTCTTCCTTATATCTCCACACCCCAAACCCTATCTCTCATTTCCCTAATCACGCCACCTCTGTTTCCCCCTCGGATGAACCCTAATTCCGCCGCCTCACTAAAATACCCCCCAAAAATCCCGTTCCTAATAGGATTCTTTCCCCATTCACTTACCATTTCAGTGTTTTTCCTTTATTTAGTGATTCTCTACAGAATAACTTAGGTACTTGCCTAAACATGGCAAGTACCCCACTTTGATTCTGTCCAAATCTATGTTTACCTCTTGAATCTGGATGACTTTGAGTCCAAACGCGTTATTTTGTACCAATTTTCTCATATCTCGCTGATTCGCACTTAACCCTAAAGGTTAGGGTTTCAGATTCTCTTTTGATTCGAACCTAAACTGGTGCAAACTCTGATTTTAGCATTATTCTGTCTATATTCACTCTAGTACTTGTGAATTTGCCTATTTTGTTGATTTCTTTACTTACCCGAATTAGGGTTTCAAATCCTCTTAATTGAACCAAATTTGGTTCGATTTTATGTTTCTTTAAATAATCTCCTGTCTATGTTTATTTTTTATGCTAATACGTGATTCTTTGCCATTATTCTCTGCTGATTTTGGGATTTACCTAAATTAGGATTTCAGACCCTTTTTACATGAACCAAATCTGGTTCGATTCAGTAATATTTTTGAATAATCTCTTGTCTATGTTCATTATATGTCTTATGTGATTCTTTACCTTATTTCTACTGATTTTTGTGTATCTTTACCTAAAATTTAGGGTTTCAATTTTACTAATTTAAGTATTTGCCTTTTAGTATTTAAATTATCTATGTTTATGTTCTAATCTCGGCACTATTAAAACCCCTCCCTACTCCCCTTTGAAAAGGGAAGAGAGGTTGTGAGTTCGAAAAATCTTTTCACTACTATAAATAAAAGCTGTGTACCCCTACTCTCTTGAGTAATCTTTCTCTGTTTTGATTCCTCGCCGATTGAAAGCCAAGGCCAGAAATCCCTAAGTTCTTGCTTCTGTTTGGTGATATTTGCTACACTGTTGGATTCATTTCTTCTCTGTTTCATCTTAACTGGTGGGTTATTTCATTATGATTGTTTGCTCAATGTGTTATTGCAATTAGACTATGTTACTACTGGTAGTTTGAGACATGATTGAACTTAGTCTGAGTTGATTAATGAAATCTGCCTAACTTTGTGCTATTGATGACTATCTTTTAGAGTTAAGTTTGTTATAAACATGCTTTCATACCTTTTCCTAAGGACTGGTTAACCATGTGTAGATGTATGCCTCAAAAGACTTGTAAGTCTGTTTGTTGAACCTGTCATAATATTGCCTGCTTGACTTTGTTCTTACTATACTATGATACCTCTTAATAAGTTTTTAATCTGTCCTGACCTGTTGCTAATCAATGTGATTCCGTTCTATGACTTACTCTGATCTAAACTCTCTGTTACCACCATGAACCTGCTTATGAACTAGCCTTATTAGCACGTGACTGATTTTTAATTCCTAAAACCTGATTAAGTATGCTTAGGTTGAAACATGTCTACTATGTGTTCATACATGCTCAATATGTGATTCTGTCCTTCAGTAGATTCCTTTATCCCATTCTACTCCCCTGATCCTTCTGGATTCTTACTCCTAGCCGGCTGAAAGCCAAGGCTACTTAGGTTCTGTCCTCTGATCTCACTAGTGTGAGTACTGCCATGAGTTCTTGAATCTCTTGGGAACTCTAACACACTAGAGATTTGGGTTCTATATGTTTAGCCTTGATATGTGAGTAAATCACTCAACAACTGGTTACTTTATATCTATGAACATGGGTTTTGGAGCTATTGTGAGTGGAAGGCCTGGTTTGTCCAGGTGTATTTGGGCCTGCTGTAGGCTCCCTATAGTTACACTTACTTTGTAATTCATTCATTAAATTCTGGTCTATAATAATTATTTGTAATAATAATTCTGGGGTATTAGTGAAATGGGAAGGGGTTCTTATTTTACATTTGTAATGAAGTGGGGTAGAAATCCTGCCTATATGGTAAATGCTATGTTGTTAAATGTTATATGTTAGAAATCATGCGTCTAGGTGTCTTATTGTGTTGAGTCATTATGTGCTAGCAGCCATGCCCATAGGCTCAATGTTTGGTTCAATTATGTTCTTTTATAGACTATGCCTATAGGAAATTGTATGATATAATATGTGTGTGAATTCCTGCTTATATATTGTTTCGTTCAAATTATAGAAATCATGTCTATAGGGTCTAAAACTGTTCAGATTATAGAAATCATGCCTATAGGATCTAAAACTGGATCAAATCATAAAATGCGCGCCTGAATCTATTTAATTGTTATTTATGCCCATTTACTGTGGTGTTACCTTCATTAGAAAACATGCCTATAGGATTAAAACAAATAATTCTAGGTCTGTTTCTAGGACATGCCACTATTTACTATCACACAAAACACCTACATAACATGTTCATAGGCTTAAGTGTATTACGCTAAAATCAGTAGGAAAACTTGTAGGTTGGATTAATCGCATTAAGAAACTGGTTCTTTTATGACTGCCTGCTTGTTCATTCAATATCACATAGGTATCCTGCCTATATGATCCTGCAATTACTAAAATCTGTCAATGCTAATCAGCTTGGCGTGCATTTGATGTCTAAATGCGGAGGATAACTTTAGCCCATACTTGTTTCTATTTGAAAGTCTTAACTATTTTTGTATGTCGCCTAGTTTTCTCTTTTTGAGCAACCTAGCGAAAGGTCTAAAACCACCCTGAAATAGAGGTCCAAATGCCTCTTGGATCATAGGCATGGGACGGGTAGTGCACGCATAGAGTATGACTTAGAATTGACTAATGCGCTTTAGGTAAATAACTTAAAGATAGTAATCGGGTAGAAGGGGATGATAGTCTGTGCCCGCTGAATAATATGAGTAACACCCCATCTCGAGGAAATTACGAAGTATTATTTATGTTGCATGGGGTGATCCTTTAGGCTAAAAAACTTAGGACCCCCTACCTTTGTTTAAAGTCAATTACTTTATTTGTCCGAATTGCTTCCCTTCTCTTAGACTAATTTATATAATTCGAGTTTGGTCGGGACCCACCGTTGCGGACCTCGAGGAGTACCTAACACCTTCTCTTCGAGGTAATTTGAGCTCTTACCCGATCTTTGGTAACACAAACTAGTTAAATCAGAGTTATCTGCAAAAATAGGTGCCCTTACGCACCTTAATCCGTTAGGTGGCGACTCTCTTTTAGTACCCTCCCATTTAAAGAGTTGTCACGATGTCGAAGCCCGATCTTCGCGAGAAAAATGGGGCGCGACAGACCCAAAATCCTAACCTGTCATGATGGAGCCTATCTCAGTATTAGGCAAGCCGACAACATCAATAACCCACAATTTTCTTTAAGTTTGAAAACATAATGTTTAATACAATACCAAAAATCTAGCAAATTCCTTCCCAAAACCTGGTGTCACTGAGTACATGAGCATCTATACATTACAAGCCTAGAAAACACAGCCTATAATAGTCTAAGAACAAATACAGTAAACAAGAGATAGGGAAGGAGTGACAAGGTATGCGAAACACGACAACTACCTCTGAATCTCTGAAAAATCAACCGTGTGAAAGAATCAACACCCACTATGTCTGAGATCACCTGGATATGCACACGAAGTGCATGGTGTCGTATGAGTACAACTAACTCACTAAGTAATAATAATGAATAAAGAACTGAAAGTAGTGACGAGCTTCACAGCTAAGTCCAAATACAGTACTTTCCAACATAAAAATCTGGCAAATTCCTTCCCAAAACCTGGTGTCACTGAGTACATGAGCATCTATACATTACAAGCCTAGAAAACAAGGTCTATAATAGTTTAAGACCAAATACAGTAAACAAGAGATAGGGAAGGAGAGACAAGGTATGCGAAACAAGGCAGCTACCTCTGAATCTCCAAAAACTCAACCGTGTAAAAGAATCAACACCCACTATGTCCGGGATCACCTGGATATGCACACGAAGTGCAGGGTGTCGTATGAGTACACCCAACTCAGTAAGTAACAATAATAAATAAAGAACTGAAAGTAGTGATGAGCTTCACAGCTAAGTCCAAATACAGTACTTTCCAACATAAAAAGGTAGGCATGCTTTCAAGTTCAACATTTAAAACTCCACAGAAATTTCATATAAAATTTTGATTGAAACAGAAATAATATCTTTCAGAGTTTTCCAAAACAGTGGTATATGACAGCTGAAGTGCAGCAATAATGAAATCAATACATCCTCTCAGAGTAACAGTTACTCAGTCCTTCCATTCACTCCAACCTTACAATCACTCTTTTCTCACAGTCACTCTTTCCTCATAGTCACTCATTCCTCACAGTCACTCATCACTCGACACTCGCACTCAGTAGGTACCCGCGCTCACTGGGGGTGTGTACAGACTCCGGAGGGGCTCCTTTAACCCAAGCACTATAACAAGCCAATCATGGCATAAATCAATAAAACATGCTGCGCGCGTGCAGCTCGATCCCATAAATATCCTCACAATTAGGCCCTCTGCCTCACTCAGTCATCAATCTCTCCAGTCTCTCGGGCTCTCAAAAATCATGATGAACAACCCAACAACAATGATATGATGCATCAATAATGAACAAGAGAGACTGAGATGTAATATGCAAGTAAAACCGTGACTGAGTACAAAATAGTAATTTAACAGATAATTCAACATGTACACAACCTCTATGGGTCCCAACAGTGTCAACACATGGTTTAAACATGATTTATAGTTTAATTTCCCTAATACATGGAAAAATGTATGGGTAGCAATAATTTATTCAACAACACAGATCCATGGAATTGACCAAGTCACAATTCCTACGGTGAACGCCCACACGCCCGTCACCTAGCATGTGCGTCACCTCAAAACCAATCACATATCACAGAATTCGGGGTTTCATACCCTCAAGACCAAATTTAGAACTGTTACTTACCTCAACCCGAGCAATTCTTTATTCCAATAAGCCTTTTCCTCGCGATTTGGCCTCCAAAATGCCTCGAATCTTAGTCAAAATAATTCGATACAATCAACACGAAGTATAGGAATCAATTCCATATGAAAATGCTAAATTTCACAAATAAATTCGAAATTAACTAAAAAATCAACAGTGGGGCCCACATATCAGAACCCGACAAAAGTTACAAAATATGAATGCCCATTCAACCACGAGTCCAACCATACAAAAATTACTAAATTCCGACTCCGATTCGGCCTTCAAACCCTCAAATCAATTTTTGGAAAATTTCTATTCTAATCCCTCAAATCACGAAATAAGTGCTGGAAATAATGTTAGATTCATGAATAACGGACCAAATCAAGTTAAGATCACTTACCCCAGTCCAATTTGTGAAGTTTGCCTCTGAAAATCACCCAAACCGAGCTCCCCAACTATTTGTATGTCAAAAATGGCCAAAAAATCCGTTTATACAGCCTATGACGTTTTCGAGGGCCACAGGTAGCGTGGCGCTGCTTGTGGCGCACTTTCTAGAATTCCACAAATTCCCAGCGCCAGGGCTAGCGCCCTATGCTACCCTGGGCGCTAGCGGCGACGGAAAAATATTTTTTCCGACACGAAAATGGGCATAACTCTCTCATACGATGTCCGAATGTGACGATTCTTTTTGATATGGCTCCGAAATTTCAATATGGATCTAATAATTTAATAAAATCTGAATTTGAAGCTCATTTGCTTAATGTGATACCACTTATTCTCGAAGAAACGACGTCGGAATATTCTACATTCGATACTGAAACCTAGCAAATCAAATCCGATTAACCTCAAATTTTGCACACAAGTCATAATGGAGGTATTTTAATTTTCAAAATCGGATTCCGGCCCCAATATCAAAAAGTCAATTCCCTGGTCAAACTTCCAAACTTAAATTTCTATTTTAGCCATATCAAGCCTAATTTAGCTACGGGCTTCCAAATTTTTTTCCTGACATGCTCCTAAGTCCAAAATCACCATACGGAGCTATTGAAATCATCAAAACTCTATTCCAGGATCGTTTACATATAAGTCGACATCCGGTCACTATTTTAACATACGTTTTTAATCTTGAAACTAAGTGTTCCAATTCATTCCAAAATCTCACCGGACCCGAACCAATCACCCCGGCGAGTCACATAATATTTGTAAACTATAAATCAAGCAGTAAATATGGAAACGAGGTTGTAATACTTAAAACGACTGGCCGGGTCATTACACTTACTAATGAATTGAGGAAGAAAAGATTTTGAAACAATCACCTCTATGGTGTTTAGGGTTGAGAATTTGAGAGAATGAGCTAAAATCATGTTTCTCACCCTTTTGACCAGGCGCAAATGTTGCAATTGCGACCTAGGGTTTGCAATTACGAACCCTACAAATGCGAAAAACTCTTCGCAAATGCGAAGGTTTCACACCTCTGCTGCCATCGCAAATAAGAACAATATGTTCGCAATTGCGAACATGATACTATCGCAAATGTGAGAACCCCAGTCCCAGTCCATGCTCGCAAATATGAAGTTTCCTTCGCAAAAGCGAGGCTCGCATTTGCGAGCCAAACCTCGTATTTGCGAAGTCTGCAGTCCAACACCAAATGAAACTTGCACCAGCTATGATTCTAAGTCCAAAACAACTCCGAAGCCTATCCGAAACTCACTCGAGCCTTCGGGGCTCCAAACCAAACATGCAGACAAATCTAAATGCATCATACGAACTCATTCACACAGTCAAAACACTAAAATAATACCTAGAACTACGAATCGAACACCAAACGAATGAAATTTTCAATGAAACTGAAGAACTTTCAATATTTCCACCGTATGTCTGAATTACGTCAAATCAACTCCGTTTTGCATCATTTTTTTAGACAAGTCATAAATACAGTAATGAACCTATACCAAGTTCTGAAACCAAAATCCGGACTCGGTAGCAATAAAGTCAAATTTCGGTCAAACTTATTAATTCTTTAAACCTTTAAGTTTCTAGTTTTCAATAAATTGCCATAATTCGAGTTAGGGACTTCTGAATTCGATTTCGGGCATATGCCCAAGTCCCAAATCACAATACGGACCCACCGGAACTGTGAAAATACTAATTCGAGTCCGTTTGCTCAAAACGTTGACCGAAGTCAACTCAAATGAGTTTTAAGACACAATTTCACATTGTTCGTCAATGTTTCACATAAAAATCTTCTAGAGAAAGACACGGACTGCGCACACAAATCGAGGGAGGCTAAACGGAGCTATTCGAGGTTTCGAAACACAGAACTGAGAGTTAAATCTATAAATGACCTATTGGATCATTACAAAACCCGATAGTTTTTGCTCAAACAATGTATTTGATATTTAGAATTCATTAAATATGTACAAATATTAAGTTTAGCACCCAATCACTAATACTTGAAGTCGTTGTTCTAAAATCCAGAACCCATAAGGTTGAAATTCTCGCTCTACTTCTGTATATATATCTTAAATCTATACAATATTTGTATCCGATCCTCTCAAAGTGGAGATCCTCTCCATTTCCTTCAGTAATACTGTTAGTGGCGGAGTAAGATTTTTGCAAAGTAGATTCAAAACATAAATAAAAAAAGTAAATACGCCTAAAAATTAAAGGGATCTAACATCTACTATATATAAATAAAAAATATTTACTGTAATTTTTGTATAACTTTCCGGCTCATAGATTTTTGACGCGTGCTCCTCTGGTAGGCACCCTTTTACTCCGTTCTTGACCAGGTAATTAATGTCCAAAAACTTGCTGATTAGATCCATTTCTAACGGATCAGAGTTGTAAAAATGAAGCAATATATATAACTAATCCCTCAATAACATTATTATTAATTCAACCAAATTAAAAGACTAACATTTTCATCTTGTTTTGTGTATAGCAATGGCAGAGAAACAAGTGATGATCTTTGCCCTTGATGACAGTGATCATAGCTTCTATGCCCTTGAATGGACTCTCGATCATTTTTTTCCTGCTCCCTCAACTTCCAGTTTTAAACTCATCATTGTTCATGCAAAACCTAATCCAACTTCTGTCATAGGAGTTGTTGGACCAGGTATTACAATTATTTGTATACTATTTTTTTCTAGATCTAAAATTTAACTTGATGAGTTCAATCTTCGAGACGTACTAACTGTTTGGTGGTTTTGTGAAGCTTAAAATGTGTATTTTTCAACAAAAAAGGCTTATTTTTATAATTTTTTTTTCTTATTTTAGTGAATTAAGGTGTTTTGACCAAACTTCTAGGAAAAATATTTGCTTTTGAGTGGTAAAAGAAACTATCTTTGAGAAGCTGAAAAAATAGTTTTCCCCAAAAGTTCTTTTAAAATCTTAATCAAGCATAAATTGCTGCTCTAATATTAAGAAAAATGCATTTCAAGTTGATTAGCTAAACACAAGCTGTCATTATTTAATAGTACTTTTTGGAAAAATACTCTAACAAAAGTACTTTTCGGTATAAGTAGATTTTGGAAGTTTGACCAAATATGCTTATAATTTGAGCACACTGTATTTTTGAAAATGTAGGTTCAAAAATTTAATGTTTTCTATAATTTTAGTATATATATATATATATATATATATATATTTGCAAATATATCTATATTCCATATCGAAATATTGGATTAATTCAACCAGCGAAAAGCTGGACAACAATGCCTTGGTCACGGGTTCAAACTCATATGGAAATAACCTTTCTTGTAGAAATGTAACTTAAAACTGCGTACAATAGATCCAATATCATGGTCCGGCATAGGGGTGACAAACGGGCGGGTTGAGTCAGATATGAGCGGGTCGAAAACGGGTAATTTAAAAAACAGATAAATTATCCGACCCAACCCGTATTTGAGACGGATAAAAAAGGGTTATCCGGCGGATAATATGGATATTCATATTATCCGTGGCTTCTTGAATATGATCACTTTTGGGAGAATTCCTAATCTCCCAAACTTGAGGAACCCCCAGTTTGAGGCTTTACAAATGTAAAAGTTAAACACATTAGTTATCTATTTTGTTAACCATTTTTAAGTGGATAATATGGTTCTTATCCATATTCGACCCGTTTTTAAAAAGTTTATTATCCAACCCATTTTTTAATGGATAATATGAGTGGATAACCGTTTTTTTTAAATCATTTTATCACCTCTAGTCCGACCCTTTCCTAGACCCGACATATAGCGTGAGCGAGCGGGAGCAATATAGCTTTCTTCCATGATTGAATGATGACTTGAGTTGGTTTCTTTCACAAACTGACATGTTTTTTTGAATGTTAATTGTTGCAGGAACAACAGACATGTACACGATGGTAGAAACAGACATAAAAAAGACAGCCCAAAAAATTATTGACAAGGCTAAAGAGTTAAGCAAGAGTAAAGGGGTTGCTAATGTTGCATGTGAAATACTTGAAGGTGATGCTAGGAATGTTATTTGTGATGCTGTTGAAAGGCATCACGCCTCTCTCTTGGTCATGGGCAGCCATGGCTATGGAACATTCAAAAGGTAAAAAAAGAACATTTACTGCTCTCTTTATCCAAAATGTTGTCGAGGGTCTATTGAAAATAATATCTTATCTCACATAAAATAGGGGTAAGGTCTGCATATACCCCTTTCTCAGATTTCACTAATGAAATCACATTAGGTATATTGTTGTTGTTTGTCCAAAATGTTAATTTTTGACACTTTTAACTTTTTTTAGATCCAAACTAAATGAACTATGAGCGACATCTTTCAAAAAGCAAAATGAACTATAGAATCTAGTCTGATCTTACTTGAGATTTACTCAAATTGACTTTCAAAAAGCAAAAATGTATCAAACAAATTGGGACAAAAAAAGTATAAAAAAGAGTTTTTCAATTAATATATACTAAAAGTGTGAATTTTTTTATCACTTTGAAAGTCCATTATATGTAATTTTTAAAGCCTGCATGCATGCATATATTACGTGTTCCACCAAGTAAAATTTGCTGATGGTTTACGCCGGGTGTACAAACCAAACCGATAACCCGTACCAATTCGATAATTCGAGTCAAATCGAAAATAAAACCCGACTAGTGGTTTGGTTTGACTTGGTTTGATATTGAAAAACCCCCGACCATAATAGGTTTGGTTTGGTATTAAATAAAAAAAGTCAAACCGAAATCAAACCAACCCGACATTACATGTATGCATATTTTAAAATATTAGATAGATAAAAATATTTATTAGAATGTAAGTTATAAATATTTTTTTTTTTTAGTTTCTGTATTTAGCATAATATTTTAAGTTTGTTTTATAACCCATGTAAGTATTGTTTTTGGGAGAAATTCAAAAATAGCCAGATTTACAAGTGGTAATTGAAAAATAGCCACAGTTTCAAAAGTAATCGAAATTTAGCCACTTTTCATGTAAAGATATATAAATCTGAACGAAAACACTGTTCAAAATCCAGAAAATATTCCAGCATAATATACTGGAGTTCGAATATTTTACATGTGAACTTCCAACATAATATACTGGAGTTCCATCATAATATAATGTCCAACATAATATGCTGAAAGTTCATACATATGTGCATCAATCTCCAGTATATTATGCTGGAACTTTTCGTGTTGCAGTAAAATAGTAGCTATTTTTCAATGACTTTACAAATGTTGGCTATTTTTAATTACCAGTCCGAAAACTAGTTAGTCCGTGCTATTTTCACGTTTTTTTTTGTCTGGCCCATAAAAGTATTTTGGAGCCCAAACCAAAAACTATTTCTAAAGCAGAACTAGACTAGTCATAAACTAGTTCTAAAAGACTAAAACAATCGAAACCATTTTGCCTCTTCTCCAAAGGCAAGAAACCCTACGTTCCATTAGACCAAAACCCCCAATTAGCTCAAACCCTATCAACTTCTTAGAGTTTAATATATTCTTTTTTTGTTTATTTTTAGGATTCTTGGCTGTAATGTCTACTCTTAAAAAGTTGGTGATAATTCTTATGCAGAGTGCAATATGATATGTATTTTATCTTTTTGTGTTTTTGCGTTGGCAGAAGAAATATTATTTGAAAAGTTCTATTACTATAGATACATGGTTGTGTAAATTGTGACTATTTCACTATCGGATGCGATTGCAATGGACACTACTAAACATGAGAAAGTAATTAGGAGAATTGAGGAGGGATGGTTGATTAAAGTTTTCACAGTTTTCTAGAACTAAAATTGGAACCATACAATCTATTGACTAACATATCTGAGGTCAATGTTAAAAAATAAAAAAATAAAAACATGATTATTATTGGTAAAATCGTATTTAGGACTAAAGAAATATTTGGAGCACAAGTTTATCGGGAAAAAACCCGAAAACCCCGAGAAAAATCGAGATTGGAAAATCCGACTTTTGTTGGTTTGGTTTGGTCTATAAATTTAAAAACCCGATACAATTGATTGGTTTGATAATTGCAAAACTCGAACCAACCCGACCTATGTACACCCCTAGTTTATGCTGTCAGTTAATATCAATTAAACTCTAAAACAGTACCATAATCAATCATCAAATATTAATTAGACTATAAAAAAGTAGCATAATCAGTCGAGAATTCTATTTCCTTTTTTTTGGGTGATTTTTCTTCCTTTTGCTAGAAATTGTTGGTTGAAATTAATTCTTCAATAAATGTTATTATGCAGGGCTGTTTTGGGTAGCGTAAGTGACTACTGCTCTCACCATGCTCATTGCTCTGTCATGATTGTGAAGAAGCCTAAGCCAAACAATTAAACCAACTTTTCTCCCTTCAGGAGCTGATTTTATTGATCTATATAAAATTGAGTTTAGTACTAGCAAGTACTAGCCGGAGGCGTAGATCTCGGATTTAAAGTTTATAAGTTCCTACCGTAACCTCAAATTAATATATATACATTAATAATTGATTTTATAGTCAAATATTTATAGCTTTTTAATAGATTTATAATACATATACAAGATCTGGATAAAAGCTAACTCTTAGCTCACATGGTAGATCCGCCCAGCTAGCTGCTTTAGTTTTTCTTTTTCTTTTTGGCCACTTTTATAGTACTATATAAATGATGTATTCAAAAATTTGAATACTTTGTACAATGCGAGTAAATGACAATGGAATCCTTCACTCAGTATGATTTGTCTGCTGTTATTAGTAAGCTGTTTCCTGTAATTTTTTTCGTCATTAATTGCTAAGACTATCTATGTTACTCAGATCTTTTGCTGGTTTTCTAATTTTCCACTCTCATTCTTTTAAATCTTTGAAAAACTCAAAAATTAGTTTTGGAGTTTTTCAGTTTTTGAGATCTTAAAACGCTGAGTTTGAATATTCTTTAAAAAACTGTAACTTTTTAAAGTTTAGCTCAAACAACAATTTTGCAAAACTTCAAAAAACTGAGTTTGCAATTTCAAATTTTCTCAAAATTTCAAACATGTGTCACCTAATTGTTCGAGCACATATACGCTTTAAAGATCTTTTCAAAGTGACAATATGCTCATAAATTCACTAATTAATTGACTTTTTTGGATGTGGGTTCATTAAGTATGTAGAAATTGTATAATGATAATCCATGGATTAGTTATCATAATGAGGAATCCAGTAACTATATTAATATCTAATCTAAATTAGTCAAAAACGAAATTCGGATATGTGTTGTTCTTCACGTACAATAAGACGACATATTTGTTATTTTTAAAAATATAAAATTGTGCTATGTGCGTTGGAGAATTAGAGAAATTCATATGCGATCAAATCAAAACAAATCTATTTGACGAAAAGATGGAGATTTAACCATTACTTCCCATGATCATTTTATCACTTTTTACTTATTAAACACAATAACAATAACCTGTACTACGCATGTTCGTGTATACTAATACTAAGCAAATAGATAAATATGCTTAGCTCATAAATTCATTAATAGATTTTTTTGGATATGGAATACTTAACATTTATCTAGAAATCGTATTATGATAATTTATGGTTTTCCGTAATGAGAAAATTCAATAACTATATCTAAATTAGTCAAAAACAAAATTCAAATTTGTTGTTCTCAACATATCATAAGACGAAGCATTTTTAAAAATATAAAATTGTTTTATACGCGTTGAGAGTTAGACAGACTTATATGCAATCGTGTCTTTAAAAATATGTATATGAAGAAAAGGAGGAGACATAAACATTACTTCCTGTTTACCCGAAAAATGGATGAGTTGAATTTGTACGTAGTTCTAAGGGTATGTGGAATAACTTGACATAAATCGTAAGAGTGAGTAGAAATATCGAGTATTGACTATAAAGAAAAGATACAAACCAAGTTGAAAGGAAGATGATTTATGAACAAGCAAAAATGAAATTATGTCTCAAGCTCAAAAGGATAATCTCTTAATATGGGAATGTATCAACAGTATTTGAGTTACAGTGTATTAATCACTTGATCCCTCTTACAAGAATAATAGCCATCCCTCTTATAGTGGAGGATCCTACTTTGGATATAATAAAAAATACATAGTGGGGAACCTATGATAAATCAGTTTTTCCCTAATTTCCGCTGAGATTTCCTTTCTTAGTGCGGTTGTAACGGCTCTTGTCTCTTGGCTCGATCTTGATCGGACTTGGCATCGCTCGGTTTCCAGGCTTAGAGCTCGATGTGGGATCGAGCTCGATATTAACTCGGGGTCCGGTATTGACTCTGGCTCGGTATTGGTTGGCCTCTGGCTCTTAAGCTCGATTCCATCGCTTCTCATCATAGTTCGATTTGGATTCGAGTTCGATTATGACCTCAAACTCGGTATTTGATCTGTCCCTGAAGCTCGAATCTCGTTCGTGCCTTCTTCAGATCTCATCTCGATATTATGAAGACTCTCTTCGGTCCATTATATTCTCATCTCGACCAGTCGTACGAAGGCCGAAATCGATTTCGACCGTATACAGATAGTCCCTTCGTTTCTCGGAAAGAATGTGGTGAGAAACGACGTGATTTTTAAACGGCGCTATTAGATATACACTGACGTTTGCATCGAGCCCGACCATGACGTACGTGATAGCTGTCCTGTCGGTTTAGTTTATCAAGGTATTTAATGCGTGTCAGATGATGGTATTGAACCGCCATTGCTCAATCTATAAATAACCCCCCCCTTTTTTTTTACCATTTGTCACTTTTATATCTTCAATCTCCAAATTTTCCAAGTTCTTTCTCGCACTTTCTGAGTTCATCTGTAAACCTGTGATTTTCACTGAAAAATCTTTCCTCTATGATTTTCACTACACAATCTTTCCTCTGTGATTTTTACTGTAAAATCTTTGTTCGGTGATTTTCACTGCAAAATCTTTCTTTTTTAAAAAAACCTTTGCCATCTCCTTCTATTTTCGATCTTTAAATCCTTAATGGTTAAAACATCTAAAACTGTTCCTCAAAAGAAGAAGTTTCTTCTTCACAGCCTGCTGCCGATAAAATACCGGTAGAGCCACGGCTTGAGGAGTGTGTTCCCGGGGCGTGTGTTCTTATCTCCGATTTTAAGATCGACAAAAGGCTCGTCGGTTCCCGGTCGATGCGAGCCAGTATCGAGGTATATATGCTCGATAACCGAGGGGCATCTTGAACAGATAAGGAAAGATTGCAACTGGGAGAACAAAGAAGTGGTAATCCCGACTACCGAGGAAGATATTACTACTCATGTGAAAGGGTTTTTAATTGTGTATACCTACCCTTTCACGTTAGGCCCCCTCGACCTTATCGTCATCGATTTTTGCCGTCAATACCAAATAACCCTAGGCCAAATCCATCCTTCTTTTTGGCGGATTGTTATTCTGATCCACTTCTTTGTGAACAAAATTGAGGGGATGCCTTTCACCCTCGACCACCTTATTAGATTGTACAGCCCCCGCCTCTTTCGAGGTAGGTTAATAAAACTCCAGCGCCGAGCTACCAAGGTACTATTCTCGAGCATAGACGAGGACAAGGATCGAGGCTGGATGGGAAGGTTCGTTCGAGTGAAGACTTCGGACCTAATTCTGGCCGAGAAGATGCCATTTTCCGAGGAATGGAATATGAAGCGTAAGTGTAATTCTGCTGTTATCTCTTATTGTTTTGCCTCTTCATTTCTTTCTCACCGATATCCTCTTTTGTGATGCAGCGATTCCTTGGATGCCTGGTGCAATTCCTAACCTTAAGAGCTGGGTACATGACCTGGGTTCGACCTCTACATACGCCGAGCGCTCGTGGCGTGATTTGTCAAAGGGTCGATGAGAGGCCAAAAATCATGGTAAGCTTTTTTCTCATGTCTTTGATAGTTCAAACGAAATGTTTTCCATATACTTAACCAATTTTCTTATGTGTAGGCCTGGGCAAAGATGCGATTTTGAGGCCCCCGTCTGGCGAGAAAGAGACGCCGGCCTTGGTCCCGAAACTGGCGAAGGACCATAAGAGAAAAATGGCCTCTACTTACGAGGATCCATAACCTAAGACAAACGCGACTCGTAAGCAGCGGAAGAATACCACCCCTTTGATCGAAGAATCAGTTCGACGTCTAAGGGATGGAGACAAGGAAGAAAAATAAAACGACAGGTCCGTACTGGTGGCCCGAGTGAATAAAATCATCGATGCCCCAAAGGCAGATGGGTCGATGGTGGTTTATGAGCCTCTGCGTCAAACTGAGCGGATATCGGAGAAGGGTTTGGGCAAAGTCCCCGAGTTGCTGGAGATCGAGGATATCTCCCACCGAAATCAACAAACGGTGGATATATCTGAAGGGGCCGGACCTGAACATCTTCGAACCGAAAAGAACGCCCCAAGCGACTCGATTGGGGCAGTAGTAATCAGAGACTTGCCTACTCTCCCCGCTTTTTTCGAAGGGGCGAATCGGGAAGCCCAAGCTTTTTGGACCCTCGAGGTAGTCCGGTCTCACGAAGGCGGGGACCCCTTCCATGATTTGTTTACTGGTGTCTAGGATGTTGCGGGCCCTAGTGATGTGTTAGGCCTTTTCTATGAAGTGCAACAAGCTCTGAATCGGGTAAGCTCTAACTCCCTTCGTTGGTACCACCTTTATGTTTGTTTTTCTTTTCTAACTTCTTTTCTTCTTCCTTCATAGGCCTCAGTGGTTCATCGAGAAGCATGTTCTCGATCTCGAGCTGAGCTGAGTCGGTACGAGGCCGACATCCGAAGGGTCACTGAAGAGAGAAACGCCCTTAAACTCCTCTGTGGGCAAAGGGAAGGGGAAATCAGGGATCTCCGAGCCGAGTTGGCCAAGGCTCATCAAGACCAGACTGACCTGACTAAACAGGTAATGATAATCTTAAAAACTCATGGGTTCGATTCAGGATCGGGGGCTAATATTTCAATCTCACAGCTGCAGCAGAAGCTCGAGATGATCGGGCAGCTTCGCGAGGAGGTTGATATAATAAAGGCGGAGACCTTGGGGTGGAAAGAAGGTATGGATTGCCTTGCTGAAGAGAAAGAGGCTGTTCGAGCCCAATTATCATCAACCTAAAGTCAACTTCAAGGCATGAAGGAGAGGAGCTCGGTTCAAGCAAGAAAAATATAGGAGCTTGAAGCTCGATTGACTTCCGAATTTATCAAGGCCAAATCTGAAGCTGTAAAATCAAAGGCAGATGCATTCGTGGTTGTCTATCGGGCCGATGCCGAAGCCGCTCAAGTTCAAGCGAGAAAGGCAGCTGATACCGCTCAAACTCGAGCATACTGGGTTGCTGAACTCACCAAATTCCAATCTCGGAGGGAGACCCTCGAGAAAATCCATGCTCAAGGTTTCGATCTCACCGAAGAGACAAAAAAGGCTAAAGAACTTGAAGTCGAAGATGGAACCCTGGCTTCTGATGATGATGATGATGATGATGAGAGCAAGAGCGGGGAGGAGCTCGATGGAGAAGAGGCTGCTCCCGGAGATAATCAGGAACCTTAGGGTTTTTTGTTTTTGATCTTTTTTGTGTAGGATCCTGATTGGACCTTGTAAATACTCATATATATGAAGATATTGTCCTTTCCCGATTTGTCTTTGTTTCACATTCTGCCTTGTGAGAACTTTGTTTCAATCATGCCTTATGAAAATTCTGTTTCATTCATGCCTTATGAAAGTTTTCATAAGTTCGAGGCTTTAGGCAATTTAATCAAAATCGGATCTTGAAGTCTTTATAACCGAGTGAGTGATTGCTCGAACTCGAAGTAATGTAGTTCGTAGGCTCTTAGGCTTAGTAGTTGAGTGAGTGATTGCTTGAACTCGAAGTGATATAGCCCGTAGGCTTTTAATAGTCGAGTGAGTGATTGCTCGAACTCGAAATAAGATTAGCCCTTAGGCTTAATGGTCGAGTGAGTGATTGCTCGAACTCGAAATAAGATTAGCCCTTAGGCTTAATGGTCGATTAAGTGATTGCTCGAACTTGAAATTACGTAGCCCTTAGGCTTAATAGTCGAGTGAGTTATTGCTCGAACTCGAAGTAAGAGTAGCCCTTAGGCTTAATGGTCGAGTGAGTGATTGCTCGAACTCAAAATAACGTAGCCCTTAGGCTTAATGGTCGAGTGAGTGCTTGCTCGAACTCGAAGTAATGTAGCCCGTAGGCTTAGTAGTCGAGTGAGTGATTGCTCGAACTCAAAATAACGTAGCCCTTAGGCTTAATGGTCGAGTGAGTGCTTGCTCGAACTCGAAGTAATGTAGCCCGTAGGCTTAGTAGTCGAGTGAGTGATTGTTCGAACTCAAAGTAAGGGTAGCCCTTGGGCTTAATGGTTGAGTGAGTGATTGCTCGAACTCGAAATGACGTATCTCTTAGGCTTAATGGTCGAGTGAGTGCTTGCTCAAACTCGAAGTAATATAGCCCGTAGGCTTAGTAGTCGAGTGAGTGATTGCTCGAACTCGAAGTAAGGGTAGCCGTTAGGCTTAATGGTCGAGTGAGTGATTGCTCGAACTCGAAATGACGTATCTCTTAGGCTTAATGGTCGAGTGAGTGATTGCTCGAACTCGAAATGACGTAGCCCTTAGGCTTAATGGTCGACTGAGTGCTTGCTCGAACTCGAAGTAATGTAGCCCGTAGGCTAAGTAGTCGAGTGAGTGATTGCTCGAACTCGAAGTAATGTATCCCGTAGGCTTAGAGGTCAAGTGAGTGATTGCTCGAACTCGAAATAATGTAGCTCGTCGGCTTAGTAGTCGAGTGAGTGATTGCTCGAACTAAAAGTAAGGGTAGCCCTTAGGCTTAATGGTCGAGTGAGTGATTGCTCGAACTCAAAATGACGTAGCCCTTACACTTAATGGTCGAGTGAATGCTTGCTCGAACTCGAAGTAATGTAGTCCGTAGGCTTAGTAGTCGAGTGAGTGATTGTTCTAACCCGAAGTAATGTTAGCCCTTAGGCTTTGTAGTCGAGTGAGTGCTTGCTCGAACTCGAAGTAATGTAGCCCGTAGGCTTAGTGGTCGAGTGAGTGATTGCTCGAACTCAAAATAACGTAGCCCGTAGGCTTAATGGTCGAGTGAGTGCTTGCTCGAACTCGAAGTAATGTAGCCCGTAGGCTTAGTGGTCGAGTGAGTGATTGCTCGAACTCAAAATAACGTAGCCCGTAGGCTTAATGGTCGAGTGAGTGCTTGCTCGAACTCGAAGTAATGTAGCCCGTAGGCTTAGTGGTCGAGTGAGTGATTGCTCGAACTCAAAATAACGTAGCCCGTAGGCTTAATGGTCGAGTGAGTGCTTGCTCGAACTCGAAGTAATGTAGCCCGTAGGCTTAGTGGTCGAGTGAGTGATTGCTCGAACTCAAAATAACGTAGCCCGTAGGCTTAATGGTCGAGTGAGTGCTTGCTCGAACTCGAAGTAATGTAGCCCGTAGGCTTAGTGGTCGAGTGAGTGATTGCTCGAACTCAAAATAACGTAGCCCGTAGGCTTAATGGTCGAGTGAGTGCTTGCTCGAACTCGAAGTAATGTAGCCCGTAGGCTTAGTGGTCGAGTGAGTGATTGCTCGAACTCCAAGTAATGTAGCCCGTAGTCTTAGTAGTCGAGTGAGTGATTGCTCGAACTCGAAGTATGATTAGCCCGTAGGCTTTATGGATCTTGATTTCTTCGGTATTTTAATTGGAAGTCCCTGATTTATGGGGTAAGTTTTTCAAACTCCTTCGGTCTTGATCGGCCCTTAAGCCTGTTTGAATCATGAAGTAGAACGAACTTTCCAAAATATGAGATATCGGTAAAACTATGCGGGAATGGTTTGTTTTGACCATTTGGCCCTTACAATTTTCCCTATCGAGACCCTGTTTGACATGAAGTAACTTTCTTATATAGAACTTGATTTATTCGATCGTAATGCCCCCAGTATTTGAGGTTGATTGTAAAAAGGCCTCGGATACTGTTTAATTGTTCTAAGTTAGCACGATCAATAGTTGCCTCATTAAAAGCCTTATCGAAAAACTCATTTGAGATAAAACCGGTCTAAGGGAAAAAGAGTACAACGCGTGCTCTCAGGCCTAAGGCTTTGTGTTGAATAATCCATCCCTGTTCCTGGTCGAACTCCTGCAAGGGTTAGTTTCGAAATATAAACGAACATGGGAGGGTCTTACCTTAGCAGTAGTATCGTTTTAGGTGCGACACGTTCCAATTGCTTGGTAATTATTTGTCGTTTATAACACCGAGCTTGTAGGATCCTTTACCGACGATTTCGAGTACCTGATACGGTCCTTCCCAGTTTGGACCCAGTTTTCCTTCATTTGGATTTCGGGTATTGATGGTGACTTTCCTTAGCACTAAGTCCCTGATTTTAAAATGGCAAAGATTGGTTCTTCGATTATGGTATCTTTCGATCCATTGCTTTTGGGCGGCCAATCAGACGAGAGCGGCTTCTCATTTTTCATCCAATAATTCGAGGCTAGTATTCATAGCCTCATGATTTGACTCTTCTGTTGTATGTCGAAACCTGGCACTGGGTTCCCCGACTTCGACTGGAATCAAGGCTTCAGAGCCATATACTAAGGAGAATGGGGTTGCCCCCATACTGGACTTTGATGTTGTTCGATATGCCCAAAGGACTTCAGGTAGAATTTCTCTCCATTTCCCCTTAGCGTCGTTCAACCTTTTCTTTATGTTTTGAATGATAGTCTTGTTCATCGTTCGTTCCCACTAGGGTGATACGGCGTTGTTAATATTCTCTTTATTTTATAGTCTTCAAGGAATTTCGTCACTTTGCTGCCGATAAATTATTTTCCATTGTCACACACTATTTCGGCGGGTATCCCAAATCGACATACGATGTGATCCTAGATGAAGTCTATAACCCCTTTCTCCCTCACTTTCTCGAACGCCTGTGCTTCAACCCATTTAGAAAAATAGTCAGTCATAAATAAAATGAACTTAGCTTTACCTGAGGCCGATATTAGAGGGCCGACGATATCCATCCCCCATTTCATGAATGGCCATGGGGATAAGTGATCGGGTCCAAACCTACACCACTATAGAGTAGCGAGGATGGTCGATGCAGGTTTACCTAACGAGGTCGGGATCGATTTCCACAGGGAGTAAATTTGGCTTAGAATTGGGTATCTAACTAATCTAGATGTGCGTGTTGTTCCTAATTGCACTTCCAAACATTGTTGTGATTGATTATATTCTAATTTTATACTATTGTATGCTGAGTGTAAGCTAAGTACAATATTTTTGGTGAAAGTTTTCAAGTGTTAAAAGGCACTAGGGAAGTGACTTCTGCCTAGGTGAGTATCTAATGAGTATCAAGAATCTAGGACAAGCTTGTTATGATTGGGGTCGTGATATAACCATTACACAAAAGTTCTCACTTTATACCTCTCGGTAGTTTGAGTGACTTTGCTCGATTTGGCTTTCTCAAGCCCAAATGAGTATTTATACAATACAAGTGAAATTGGCTCAAGTCGGGTATTACTATCTCTAGGTCTAACCCTTTAATTGGGCCTATCAATCTCTTGAGTTCACCCCAATTCCTTGTAAGCCTAATTTTCCTAGACTTAGTCCCTCTTTCTCAAGAAGAGCCTAAGTCATAAAAGCATGAATCAATATTTGCAACCACTAATTCTATAATTTTAGCATGAATTAGGCTAAATATCACTAACCCATGAACAATTAAGCCCTAAAATTCAAGACCCATTAAACACACTAGGTATTGGGCCACAACCCTAGCTATGGGGTCTAGCTACTCATAATAACAACAGAAATCAAAGTTAAAGATGAAATATAAGCCATAATATTAAAGTACAAGATGAAAATCTAAAGTTTGAAGTTAAATCTACTCTAAAATTTCCCAAAAAAGGAAAAACCAGCCGTTCACGTGCTCTCCTAAACAAAACTTAACCTAAAATTGATAAAAGGATCTATTCATACTAGGCCGAAATTTCCGGACAAAAATGTCCCTGCGGAGGATTCGCGGACGCGTAATTCTGACCGCGTCCGTGCTTA
This sequence comes from Nicotiana otophora, assembly GCA_000715115.1. NCBI lineage: Eukaryota > Viridiplantae > Streptophyta > Magnoliopsida > Solanales > Solanaceae > Nicotiana > Nicotiana otophora. The sequence continues at coordinate 29,131 of AWOL01S0044006.1, read as the reverse complement.
AGCTTTCGCGGCCGCATAATAATGAGCGCGGTTTGCGTTTCTTCAATACTGGGCTTGGATTGGGCTTAGTTTCGCGAACCGCATAATTTTAACCGCATCCGCGTGTGCTTCCATTGCGGCCGCATAATTTGGACGCGGATCGTGTTCTTCAGTTAAGCTCGACTTGCAAGGTCTCCGAACCTCAAGATGCGCTCTTAGCAGAATTCCCTTCACGGCCGCGCCAAAGATTTCGTGGCCGCGCCTTTCCAATGCGGTCATCGGTGATTTTAGTACTCAAAGAAGCTTCTCTGAATCTACTTTCGCGGACCGCGTAATAGTAGCCACCTCAGCGGTGGTCCTTACACGGCCGCGCTTTTCTGCCGCTCTCAGCGCTCCAGTCTCAGCCTTGGATTCGTGCAGGTTTGACTCCTTCATGAGTTGATTATGGCTTCTTTGCCTCATTTTGATCAAACCCTGCAAGCAAGCACATTAAGTTAGTCTTCGGGAATACCTTTACGCATTTTGACCCAAAACCTAAGCAAAAGAGAGCAAATAATAGGCTAAAACCCTAGTTATCAACTCCTCCAAACTTAAGCTTTTGCTTGTCCTCAAGCAAACAAGGTAATTCCCACCTCCACAAGAAAAAGAAAGGAAAATTTCAGCTTTCCTAAGGTGACTTCATCAAGCATCAACTGGGACTAACAATTACCCTCAACACAAATATATTATCAGCAACATCATGCTATGACTTCTTGAGTTCCATAGTTTTAATGTGACACAAAAGTATGAAGAGTTGACTCAATTCATCAAGGAAGCTCGCTCTCTCACGTAGGTCATTGTGGATCCCGGACTCCTCGTCCTCTACTCTCCATGAGCTAATCTCACCTTATAGAATGTGACACTCAAAACAAGGATTGTAAAGAAGTGCGCTCATCACTCTCAAAAGAATGTCACAAGTCGGACTCTAAGTACCATAACTTGCCCCTCATGTAAATTATCACTAATGTAAGCTCACTCAGCTTGAAATCCTATAGGGCTTTAGTGGGATGTAATGAAGGCTTTTTGGATCAAGGTAGGACATAACAAACTATGATGGTATCATCTTTCCTTAAGCACTCCATTTCTCATTTCGGTTCGTACTTTCTTGACTCTTTGAGTCATTTTCTTCTTCCTCAGGGGAACTAGAGAGACACATTGTCACTTTTTCTTGTTCATAACAATCATTTTTCTCCTTTTCTCATCATTCCATGCTTTTCAACATTGTTTTCTTTGAATCCCTTCGACCTTTTCTTTCTTTTTGACATATTTCTTTTTAACTCTTTATCCTTTTCTTTGCCTTTCCTTTTCATCAATTCTTTTTATTCTTTGTACCTTTCATCACTTTGAAATTCCTCGTCTCTCCCCCAAACTTATATTTTTGCTAATTGCTCATCATGAATGCTAAGGAAAGATTGGGTGCCAAGAGAGGGTCATTATAAAACGGATGAAGGCTTGTAATGTGGCTATTGAATGAAAAAGGCTTAGGCTCAAAGGGGTTGTATAGGGATATCATATTGGTAGGCTACGGAAGCTTTCACAGTTCAAATGGGAACAAGGAAAGCCTATAATCACTTCTCAAGTCGAGCTACTCTTAGAATTTCGCCTAGACAAACATTCAGGGCAAGTTCTAGACTTATTGGCACGGGACTTGGACTTGCAATTCAATACCTCACCTCTCTCTCAAGCTAATGGATTGTTAAAGAGAATAGAGTCGAGGGCCCACAACAACCCTAGCTAAAATTAAAGATCACAGATGGCTCCGAGAAACCACTTGATGATAGTTTTAGTCAACTCAAGAGTCTAAGGGTCACAACTAGAGCTATGCTTTGTCAATCAACTTGTTTCTAACCATGAGGTCGAAGGTAAACGTGTTAGTACCAAGTGAAGCCTGCTTGAGATACTTTTATTCATTACTACTACATATCAGAGCAAAATGAAAAACAGACTCAATCCCTTAAGAAGGTTATCATGCCATCCATCATTGGGAAGAGCCACCCGATTCACACAATATCCACCTTTGAAAAGAACCGTGGCATTAAGAAAACCAAAGGCTTATTGATCACGCAAAATGTGAAAAAAAAGCTAAAAACTCAAAAAGAAGCTACTAAAGGAAATAAGAAGCTAAGCTTTTAAGAAAAAATACAAAAGAAGTTATAAAGTAAACTACGGAAAGTAAAATGAATATGTACAATAATGGAGTGAACCGAATATATACAAACTAGAGATGAATATATACATGGAATGGTAAAGTTATATACATACCAAAAGTGAAAAATAACGAAAGTGAAAATGATGATAAGTAAGAATAAAGGAAAATAGTATCATAATTATTACATGCCAGTCATCAAATCAAAATAAGACCACCCCCCCAAATAAAAGATAGCATTGTCCTCAATGATAAAAGCAAAAATAAGATTAAGGAAGGGATAGAGAGTAAAGAAAACTCCCTATGAGGTCTCTGTCTACATGGGGTCAGGCTCACTAGTGGGGACCTCGGACTGCGTAGGATCATCAACTCCCTCTGGGTCCTCCAACTGTATCTCCAGGTCCTCTGACTGGGGCACCACAAATCCTCTCACCGGCTCTCTGTCAGCCTCCTGCTCTGATGCCTGTGCTATCTGTGTTGCAGGGGCAGTCTCCTCCATAAGCAGGTCCAGTGGAATATCTCTGGTAGAAGTGAACTTCTCTACCTCCTTCTTCAGCAGCTCCACTAACTCTTTTGAAGCTTGAGTCTTCTTCATCTTTTTGACCCGCTTGCCCAGCTCCTTGATCACCTTCCCATGAGTATCTAATGTCTCCAGGATTTTCTTTTGGTTGTCCAGGAGCTTCTTCTGGTTGTCCAGAAGCTTCTTCAATGAATCCTCCACTGATGGAGGTACCTGAAGCTGTGTTGGGGCTGCCTGTGCTGCGACTACACTGGATAAGATAGACAACTTTGATGTAGCTGCCTGCAACCAGTTGTTGACGCTAGATAGCATCTGAGAGACCCGCAATGCAGTCTGAGGGTAAGATGAGGAGAAAGGCACAGATAGTGGGGCAGAGACAAATGGCCTTGAGAAAGGAGGTGGCATAGCAGCAGATGAACCTTCGGCTGTGGAAGGCGCGGACCCAGTAGCCACTACCCTTAGCTCTTCAGACTGGCCAGTGGAGGTAGTGGCTTTGCCTTTGGACTTTGGGTTGACTGCTCCCTGAAGACTGTACCAAGAGAAGGGCCTTTTTGGCTTCACCTTTGTGTCAAAGTGTCTCCCCTCAACCCCCTGGTCCTCTAGGTACCCCAGCCTCGGGAGGATTCTCCCTTCCCTTGTGATTTCTCAGGACCGCCACGAGATCGCACCATTACCTGCATGTATATTCAGTGAAAGCTCATTAGTATTGTGGTTCAATGAATCAGCAAAGGAAAGCAGATAAAATGATCATATTATTTCTCAAAGCAGGGGTCCGCTGACAGCGTAAAAAGGAGCGCGGCCACAGAAGGGTCAGCGCGGTCCGCATAAAAATAGGCGCGGTCCGCGAAAGAGTTGGGATCAGACTACCAACTCTCTGAACATTCATTTTCGCTGACCACAAAATAATGGGCGCGTTCGCGAAATAACAGACGCGGACCGTGTAAAAATGAATGCATCCGCAGAATCAATTTGTTAATTCTCTGAAGCTCATGAATGCGGTCTGCAAAATTATGGACTCGGTCGCGTAAAGTCAACCGCTGATCGCGGAAAAATCACCGCGTCCGCGAACATATAAGCCTAACCAGTTCGCACAAAAGCATGAACGCGGACCGCGGTCTGCTAAAGTCAAATCATACTCATACTGATGAATTATTTAAGACCTAGGATTTCACTTAGTGCAAAGATTTAGGCAATTAACAGGCATAGTGAACAATCCTATCCCCCATTAGGCATTAAACATTACCCACATGCAATTTTAGCATCAATCAAGCATCATTTTGAAATCATGACATGTGTTAAACCCTAAAGAAGAAAAAGTAAAACTAAAAGAAAAGAAAATCAAAAGATGAAATTAATGTAAAGATTTGAGCATACCAGATGTGGATTTGTAGTAGAAAATTGCTTCTTGATTAATGAGATGAGAAATTGAACGTGTTAGAGGGGGAAGATGAACAATGGTCTATTTCGGTGAGAGTGTGGGGTTCGAAAAATGTAAAAGTCCTAAGGACTTCCTATTTATACCAACCCCAGAGGTCCCACCGACTTACCTGAGCGCAGTCCGGGAATTCCACCGCGGTCCGCGCTTTTTACCTTTTGAAGAGCCTTTTCAGAAACAAGTCCGCTGGGCACTGATTAACGGCCGCGGCCGCATAAGATCAACGCGGACCACGAAATTACGAACGCGGACACGAATACAACTTCAAAGAGTTGATATTCTGGATTTTTCAAGTTCGCGTCCGCTGATAATTTGCGCCCCTACGAAATTTTGAGCGCGGTCCGCGTAATTCCCTACACTTTGGCAGATATTTCCAGCAATAGTCCTGTACTGCACAAACAATTCCTACACAAAGCTCACAACCAGTTAGTTCAAAATAAAGCCTGATCTAAGAAGATAATCAAAAAAGAAAGAAAAATACATGGGTTGCCTCCCAAGAAGCGCCTGATTTAATGTCGCGGCATGACGCATGTTACCAACATCATTGGAAATTGATCAAGGCCACCATATGGCTGCCATCAAACTTTTCGAGGTAATGCTTCACTCGATGCTCATTAACTCTGAAGATTTCACCATTTTTGTTTTTCAAGTCAAGAGCACCAAACGGAGTCACGCACACCACCTCAAAAGGGCCACCCCATTTTGACTTGAGCTTTCCCGGAAACAGTCGTAACTGAGAGTTGAATAAAAGAACCAAGTCACCCTCCTTGAATTCTTTGTTCCAGGCATATTTGTCATGTAAGTACTTCATCTTTTCCTTATACAAGGACGAGCTGGAATAGGCATGAAACCAGAATTTATCAAGTTCATTGAGTTGCTCTACCCAGAGATTGGCTGCTATATCCTATTCAAGGTTTAACTTCTTGAGCGCCCACATGGCCTTGTGCTCTAACTCAACCGGAAGATGGCATGCTTTCCCAAATACCAACCGGTATGGAGACATACCAATTGGAGTCTTGTACGCAGTTCTATAAGCCCACAAAGCATCGTCAAGTTTCCTTAACCTATCTATCCGGTTTGCATTGACAGGTTTTGATAGTGTACTCTTTATCTCCCTGTTGGAGACCTCAACTTGTCCACTAGCCTAGGGATGATAAGGGGTTGATACCTTATGATTGACACCATACTTGGAAAGTAAAGTGTCGAAGGCCTTGTTGCAGAAATGAGAACCCCCATCACTGATGATCGCCCTAGGAGTGCCAAACCTTGTGAAGATATTTTTCTTTAAGAACGTCACCACACTCCGTGCCTCATTGTTGGGCAAAGCTACAGCTTCAACCCACTTGGAAATATAATCAAAAGCAACCAGAATATAAGTTTTACCACACGAACTCACAAAAGGCCCCATGAAGTCTATGCCCCACACGTCAAAAATATCGATCTCAAGAATAGTGGTGAGAGGCATTTCATCCTTCTTGGAAATTCCACCAACTCTTTGGCATTTATCACACCTCTTAACAAGCTCACTTGCATCTTTATACAGGGTAGGCCAATAAAATCCACAGCTAAGAACCTTTGAAGCAGTTCTCGCCCCACCATGGTGACCACCGTAGGGCGAGGAATGGCAAGAATCAAAAATATTTATTTGCTCCTCTTCCGGGACACATCTCCGGATCACACCATCATTGCAAATCTTGAAAAGATAGGGTTCGTCCCAATAATAATCCAAGCTGTCCCGTTTGAGTTTCTTCCTTTGGTTAGAAGAGAGCTCACTCAGGACAATGCCGGTCACAAGAAAGTTAGCCACATCGGCGAACCAAGGCATACCATTCAAAGACACGGAGAGGAGTTGTTTATCCGGGAATGAATCATTAATTTCGAGGCCATCGTGGGGCCTCTCCTCCTCTTCTAAGTGGGACAAGCAGTCCGCCACTTGATTATCACTTCCTTTTTTATCAATGATTTCAAGGTCAAACTCTTAAAGCAGAAGAACACATCTCATCAACCTAGCCTTCGAGTCCTTTTTGGTCATCAAGTAACAGAGTGCCGCTTGATCTGTGTGCACAATCACTTTGGCACCCATGAGATATGGCCTAAACTTTTCCATGGCAAAGACAATGGCTAATAACTCTTTCTAAGTCACCATATAATTGACTTGGGCATCATTCATTGTTTTGCTTGCATAATAGATCGGATGAAATATCTTGTTGACCCTTTGCCCCAAAACTGCTTCTACTGCAACGTCACTAGCATCGCACATGATCTCAAATGGTAAGCTCTAATTGGGTGCGGTAATGATGGGAGTGGTTGTCAATTTATACTTGAGAAGCTCAAAAGCTTTCATGCAATCTTCATTGAACATAAACTTTGCATCCTTTTCTAGCAGCTTGCACAGAGGGTTCACACTTTTGAGAAATCCTTGATGAACCTTCGGTAGAACCCCGCGTGCCCAAGAAAGCTCCTAACTCCCTTGACGGAAGTAGGAGGAGAGAGTTTTGAAATAACTTCAATCTTCGCTTTGTCCACTTCAATACCTTTCTTTGAGATCTTATGGCCGAGGACAATGCCCTCCTCGACCATAAAGTGGCATTTTTCTCAATTAAGCACTAGGTTGGTCTTTTCACATCAGGCCAACACTTTGTAAAGATTATCTAAGCATTCTTCAAATGAGTCCCCCACAACATTAAAATTATCCATGAACACTTCGAGGAAGTCCTCCACCATATCCATAAATATTGCCATCATACACCGCTGAAAGGTAGCCGGTGCATTACACAAACCAAACAACATCCGTGAGAGTGCAAATGTGCCATAGAGACATGTGAAGGTGGTTTTCTCTTGGTCTTCCGGTGCAATGAGAATCTGGTTGTACCCTGAGTACCCATCCAAAAAGCAATAGTAGGCACGCCCGGCAAGTCTATCTAACATTTGATCAAGAAAGGGCAATGGAAAGTGGTCTTTGCAGGTTACTTTGTTCAGCTTTCTGTAGTCTATACATACCCTCCATCTGGTGACAGTACGAGTGGGGATCAACTCATTTTTCTCATTTGTGACCACAGTCATACCCCCTTCTTCGACATACATTGTACCGGTGAAGTCCATGAACTCTCCGAAATAGGGTACACAACCCCTGCATCAAGCCACTTGATAATTTCCTTCTTGAGGACCTCTTGCATAGCCTCGTTCAACCTCCTTTGATGTTCCACAGAGGGTTTGGCATCATCCTCTAGTATAATTTTGTGCATGCAAAAGGCGAGGCTTACACCCCGAATGTCATCCAAAGTCCATCCAATTTCCTTTTTTCTTCTTTGAAGCACCGCAAAGGTGGAGTCTACCTGCACGTTAGTTAGGCAAGAAGAAAGAATAACATGTAATGTGGAAGAAGGGACTAAGAATTCATACCTGAGGTGTGAAGGCAAAGGCTTCAACTCCAATGTTGGTGGCTTCTCGATTGAGGGCTTTGTTGGTGGAGTCTTCTGATTTTCCAAGTCCAAGGAAAGTTTACGGGGGCCATATAAGTAGGATCCCATTCCTTGCAATGCATTTGCACATTCAACCAAGACTTCCTTTTCATCAACCTCATGGTTTAACAACACAGCTTCCAAAGGGTCTTCCATATTGATCATGGAACTCGTGTCATCAACTATCACCTCCGTCACAAGATCCACAAAAGAGCAGGTTTTATTGCTATTTGGTTGCCTCATTGATTTGCATACGCGGAGTACAACTTTTTCATCACCCACTCGGAAGGTGAGCTCCCCTGCTTCCACATCAACCAATGCCTTCCTTGTTGTAAGGAAAGGTCTCCCCAATATTATAGGCACGTCATAGTCGACTTCGCAGTCAAGAATCACAAAATCAGCAGGCAAAATAAACTTATCGACCCGGACTAGAACATCATCAATAATAACAAGTGGCTTTTTCATTGTCCGATCCGCCATTTGTAATCTCATGGAAGTAGCTCTTGGTTGCCCAATACCTAGTGTCTTGAAACGGAATATGGCATCAAATTAATACTTGCTCCCAAATCACACAAGGCTTTTGCAAAATCGGCGCTACCAATGGTGCATGGAATTGTAAAAGCACCAGGATCTTCAAGATTTGGAGCCATCGAGTGCACAATGGCACTCACTTGATGAGTCATTTTGATGGTCTCACAATTCATAGATCTCTTCTTAGTTACCAAGTCCTTCATGTATTTGGCATATCCCGACATTTGTTCGAGAGCTTCCACCAAGGGAACATTGATTGACAAACTTTTCATCATATCAATAAACTTCTTGAATTGGTTTTCATTATTTTGCTTTGCAAGCCTTTGAGGATACGATGGAGGAGGCCTTGGCTTTAGGCACTACCGTTTTCGGTATGTCTATCGGGTGTTCCCTAGATGGGTTCACATCATTTTGAGTTTCCTCCATGTTGTCATCAATATCGATCCTCACTTCATTATTCATATTCTCATCATTGGCTTGAATCTCATCATTTTCTTGCAACACAACATCATCACTCACAATCTTCTTTGGATTAGAGGTACTTGCATCTCTACCTTTACCGCTTCTTGTGGTCACCGCTATAGCATGGACAGTATTGTTCCCACCTTTTGGGTTTACTACCGTATCACTTGGTAGTACCCCCTTAGGGTGAGTATTCAATGCTTGAGAAATTTGACCCATTTGTACTTCCAAGTTGCGAATAGAGGTAGTATGGGAGGCTATTTGGTCATTGGAGTCAGCATTCCTTTCCATCATTTGTTTGAACATACTCTCTATCCTCCCCATCTCATTGTTTGAAGAACTTTTCCCTTGAGACGAATATGGAGGCGGATTGTTGGGTTGTTGATACATCGGGGGCCTTTGAAATCCCGGCCCTCNTGGGGGCCTTTGAAAGCCCGACCCCCGGTTTCCTTGATTATTATTATTCCAACCCCCTTGGTTTCCATTACTGCCCTAATTGTTATTGTTGTTCTGCCAATTCTGATTGTTGTTCCCCCAATTGTTCGAGTTGTTGTTGTTGCCATTGTTCCAATTCCCTTGGCCTTAGTTTCCCCAATTTTGATTGTTCCCTTGCGATCTCCATTGTTGATTTGGAGCATTGCTCCATTGACCTTGGTAGTTATTTGCATATAACACTTCCTCACTTTGATCATCATAAGAATCATCTTGATTGTAATCACTACCACTTTTCTCATATTGATCTTGATTATTTTGCACTTGTTAACCACGTTGTCTCCTCTTGTTGACCATGACATTTACCCCTTCCATGGCATGTACTTGCTTTGTCCTTTGAACTTGGTGAAGTTGGGCCTTTGCTAACTANTGATTGTTGTTCCCCCAATTGTTTGAGTTGTTGTTGTTGCCATTGTTCCAATTCCCTTGGCCTTAGTTTCCCCAATTTTGATTGTTCCCTTGCGATCTCCATTGTTGATTTGGAGCATTGCTCCATTGACCTTGGTAGTTATTGGCGTATAACACTTCCTCACTTTGATCATCATAAGAATCATCTTGATTGTAACCACTACCACTTTGATCATATTGATCTTGATTGTTTTTCACTTGTTGACCATGCTGTCTCCTCTTGTTGACCATGACATTTACCCCTTCCATGGCATTTACTTGCTTTGTCCCTTGAACTTGCTGAAGCTGGGCCTTTGCTAACTGATTCATAGTAGTTGTCAACTCGGCTATGACTTGTCCGTGATCATGAAGTTCCTTGTGAAGATGGATGACATTAGGGTCACCCTGAGGAACATTTGCACGACTCTGCCAAGCTGAGGATGTGTGAGCCATCTCATCAAGTATGTCACAAGCATCAACATAAGGCATTTTCATAAAATTTCCCCCAGCTAGATGATTCAACACACACTGGTTGGTCGTGTTGATGCCTCTATAGAATGTCTGTTGAATCATTGCTTCAGTCATATCATTGTTTGGGCATTCCTTGACCATTGTCCGGTATCGATCCCAGATTTCATGTAGGGGTTCATTAGGTTCTTATTTAAAGGCTAAGATCTCATCCCTCAATGCTGCCATATGACCCGGTGAGAAAAACTTGGCTATAAACGTTTCTACCAACTCATCCCACGTGTGTATGGAGTGGTTGGGTAGCCTCTCGAGCCAGTCCAAAGCTTTCCCTCTAAGTGAAAATGGGAAAAGTATCAATCTCAGAGCATTTTCCGACACGTTCGTCTGCTTGCTCCCCCAGCATGTGTCTACAAAACCCTTTAGATGCTTGTATGCGTTCTGATGAGGAGCTCCAGTGAAGAAGCCCCTTTGCTCCAATAGGGTCAGCATAACATTTGTAATTTGAAAGTTGCCCGCCTGAATCCGGGGCGGGACAATTACACTTGCGTAACCTTCATTGGGTAGCACCCGGTGTGCTACCCGTGGAGGAGGTGGGGGAGGGTTTGGAATATTTTCATTAGCCTGGCGGCCTCTTCTTTGGACTTGAGGTTCTAGATTAACCTCATCCTCACCATTTTCATCTACCTCCTCCCCCGAAAGAACATGTCAGAGAGAATTATTATGAGCCATTTGGTACCTAAAGCGATTGATACACAAAAGTTAGAAAAATAGAAGGAAAAAAAAACAAGACACACAAATAGTTAGATAGATAGCCAACACCGTCTAACTCCCCGGCAATGGCGCCGAAAAGTGATCGGGTCCAAACCTACACCACTATAGAGTAGCGAGGATGGTCGATGCAGTTTTACCCAACGAGGTCGGGATCGATTTCCACAGGGAGTTAATTTGGCTTGGAATTGGGTATCTAACTAATCTAGATGTGCGTGTTGTTCCTAATTGCACTTCCAAACATTGTTGCGATTGATTCTATTCTAATTTTATACTATTGTATGCTGAGTGTAATCTAAGTACAATAGTTTTGGTGAATATTTTCAAGTGTTAAAAGGCACTAGGGAAGTGACTTCCGCCTAGGTGAGTTTTTAATGGGTATCAAGAATCTAGGATAAGCTTGTTATGATTGGGGTCGTGATATAACCATCACACAAAAGTACTTACTCTATACCTCTCGGTAGTTTGAGTGACTTTGCCCGATTTGGCTTTCTCAAGCCCAAATGAGTGTTCATACAATACAAGTGAAATTGGCTCAAGTCGGGTATTACTATCTCTAGGTTTATCCCTTTAATTGGGCCTATCAATCTCTTGAGTTAACCCCAACTCCTTGTTAGCCTAATTTCCCTAGACTTAGTCCCTCTTTCTCAAGAAGAGCCTAAGTCATAAAGGCATGAATTAGTGTTTGTAATCACTAATTCTACAATTTTAGCATGAATTAGGCTAAATATCACGAACCCATAAACAATTAAGCCTTAAAATTCAAGACCCATTAAATACCCATGCTAGGGTTGGGTCACAACCCTAGCTATGGGGTCTAGCTACTCATAATAACAACAGAAATCAAAGTTAAAGATAAAATATAAGCCATAATATTAAAGTACAAGATGAAAAATCTAAAGTTTGAAGGTAAATCTACTCTAAAATTGCCCAAAAAGAGAAAACACATCCGTTCACGTGCTCTACTAAACAAAACATAACCTAAAATTGATAAAAGGATATATTTATACTAGGCTAAAATTTCCGAACAAAAATGCCCCTGCAGAGGATTCGTGGACGTATAATTCTGACCGCGTCCGCGCTTGAGCTTTCGCGGTCCGCGTAATAATGAGCGCGGTCCGCGTTTCTTCAATACTGGGCTTGGATTGGGCTTAGTTTAGCAGATCGTGTAATTGTAACTACGTCCGCGTGTGCTTCCATTGTTGCCGCATAATTTGAACGCGGACTGCGTTCTTCAGTTAAGCCCGACTTGGAGGGTCTCTAAACCTCAAGATGCGCTCTTAGCAGAATTCCCTTCGCGGCAATGCCAAAGATTTCGCGGCCGCGCCTTTCCAACGCGGTCAGCGGTGATTTTAGTACTTAAAGCAGCTTCTCTGAATCTACTTTTGCGGACCGCGTAATAGTAGCCGCCTCAGCGGTGGTCCTTACACGGCCGCACTCTTTTGCCGTTCTCAGCGCTCCAGTCTCAGACTTGGATTCACGCAGGTTTGACTCCTTCATGAGTTGATTATGGCTTCTTTGCCTCATTTTGATTAAACCCTGTAAGCAAGCACATTAAGTTAGTCTTCGGGAATACCTTTACGCGTTTTTGACCCAAAACCTAAGCAAAAGAGAGAAAATAATAGGCTAAAACCCCTAGTTATCAATAGGACTTAATGAAGTTGTTCTCTGGGCTGATGGATCACCTGTGCAAACCTTTGACATTTATCACATTTTCGAACAAACGTCTTAGTATCTTTTTCCATGCTATCCCAATAGTATCATGCTCTAATGATTTTTGTGAATCAGTGATTCAGCGCCGGAGTGGTTCCCACAAGTGCCTTCATAGACCTCTCGTAAAACATAATCAGTATCTCCTGGTCCTAAGCATACCGCTAGTGGTCCATCTAATGTCCTTCTGTATAATGTTCCATCTTCAACCAATGTGAATCGAGGAACTTTGGTTTGTAGGGTCCTTGACTCTTTAGGATCCGATGGGAGATTTCCGTTCTTCAAGTATTCAATATATTTATTTCTCCAATCCCAAGTTAAGCTTGTAGAGTTTATCTCGGCATGCCCATCCTCGATCACGGATTTCAAGAGTTGAAAGACAGTCCCCGAGCTGATCTCGTCTTCCTCGACCGATGACCCCAAATTTGCAAGTGCATCGGTCTCACTATTTTGTTCTCGAGGTACATGCTGTAAAGTTCATTTTTTGAAACGGTGCAAAGTTACCTGCAGTTTGTCCAAATACCTTGGCATTCTGTCCCCTCGAACTTCGAAGGTTTTGTTTACTTGGTTTACCATCAGTAAAGAGTCACACTTGGCTTCAATGACTTCTGCTCCCAAGATTTTAGCTAGCTCGAGACCTGCAATCATGGCCTCGTACTTGGCCTCGTTGTTAGTCAACCCAGAAGTTTTGATAGATTGCCTAATGGTGCTACCCGTGGGCGGCTTCAAAACGATGCCTAGCCCGGACCCCTTTACATTCGAAGCACCATCTGTGAAGAGGGTCCATACCCCTGATGATGTACCCGATTTTAACAAGAGTTCCTTTTCCACTTCGGGTACGACGGTTGGTGTGAAATCGACCATGAAGTCTGCTAAAATTTGAGACTTGATGGCCGTCCAGGGTTGATATTCGATATCGTACCCACTGAGTTCGATGGCCTATTTGGCCAATCGGCCCGATAATTCGGGCTTATGCAAAATATTACGAAGTGGGTAAGTGGTTAATACGCATATGGGGTGACATTGAAAGTATGGTCTTAACTTTCTAGAGGCACTTATCAGTACAAGTGCCAATTTTTCTAAATGTGGATATCTTGTTTCTGCTTCCCCCAAGGTTCGACTTACATAATAAACGGAAAATTGCGTACCTTGCTCTTCTCGAACTAGGATACCACTTACCGCTATTTTCGATACTGCCAAGTACAAGTAAAGTTTCTCATCTGCCTTCGGAGTGTGAAGTAGCAGTGGGCTCGATAGGTATCTCTTCAATTCCTCTAATTCCTGTTGGCATTCTGGGGTCCAGGCGAAATTGTTCTTCTTTTTGAGTAGAGAGAAAAATCAGTGGCTTTGATCCGACGACTTCGAAATGAATCGGCCTAAGGCGGCTATCCGTCCGGTTAGCTTCTGCATGACTTTTACACTATCTACGACGATGATGTCTTCGATGGACTTGATTTTATCGGGGTTGACCTCGATCCCCTGATTTGATACCATGAAACCAAGGAACTTGCCCGAACCGACCCTGAAAGCACACTTCTCGGGGTTGAGCTTCATGTTGTATTTCCTTAAAATCTCGAACGTTTCCTGCAAATAAACCAAATGGTCCTATGCACGCAGGGACTTAACTAGCATGTCATCAATATAAACTTCCATTGATTTACCTATTTGTTCTTCGAACATTTTATTTACTAGGCGTTGGTAAGTAGCTCCCCCATTTGTTAGCCCGAAGGGCATTACATTATAATAATATGTTCCATACTTGATGATAAATGAAGTCTTTTCTCGGTCCTTCGGGTTCATTTGGATTTGATTGTACCCGGAATAGGCATCGAGAAAAGTAAGGATCTCGTGGCCGGCCGTGGCATCGATCATGCGATCGATGCTAGGCAGTGGAAAAGAATCTTTGGGGTACACGTTGTTTAAATCCTTATAATCTACACACATTCGAAGTTTGTTCCCTTTTTTAGGGACTACAACTATATTGGCTAACCATTCGGGATATTTCACCTCCCGAATGGAACCTATTTTGAGAAACTTAGTTGCCTTGTCTTTTATGAATGTGTACTTTACCTCTGACTGGGGTCTTCTTTTTTTGCTTCACCGGTTTAAACCTAGGGTTCAGGCTTAGCCGATGCGTCATTATCTCCGGTGGTATCCCTGTCATGTCTAAATGGGACCAAGTAAAACAATCTATGCTATCAATGAGAAATTGAATAAGCTTTTTCTTGAGTTCGAGGGTTAATCCCGTTCCTAGGTATACCTTTCGCTCGGGCAAGTACTCGATCAATATAACCTGTTCCAGCTCTTCGACCATTGATTTGGTGGCGTTAGAATCTTCGGGAATAATAAAAGTTCGAGGGGTCAGAAAATCCACCTTTTCTTCTTCTATCTTCTGCTTCCTTGATTCGGTCGAGGCTGGTGGCTGTGATTGCTATTTGACTTCTTGTTTACCTTTGATGCTCGGCCTTTTCGAGGTTGATAGTGTCGATATCGGTGTTACCTCATCGACCACAAATATTTCCTTTACAGCATACTACTCCCCGTATATTGTTTTTACACCGTCCGACGTTGGGAATTTCATCATTTGGTGGAGAGTCGAAGGGACTGCCCTCATATTTTGGATCCAAGGCCTTCCTAGCAGGGCATTGTACCTCATGTCACCCTCGATTACATAGAACGTGGAATCTTGAATGGTTCCATCCACGTTTACCGGTAGAGTAATCTCCCCTTTAGTTGTTTCACTGGCCATATTGAAGCCGTTTAAGACCCGAGCAGTGGGCAAAATTTGATTTTGTAGGCCGAGCTGCTCCATGACCCTCGATCGGATGATATTCGCCGAGCTACCTGGATCCACTAAAACACGCTTAACTTGAACTTTATTTAATAAGATAGAAATTACCAGAACATCATTGTGGGGTTGAGAAATGCCTTCTGCTTCTTCGTTGTTGAATGATAAAGTGCCTTTGGGCACATAAATTTCGGGCTCATTTTTCCCTAGTGATTTATACCTTAGTGCGTTTGAATATGGGTCCCTGTGGAGTGTCGACCCCACCGACGATCATATGAATGACATGTTGGGGTTCGTCCTGTTCATATTTCCTATTGACGTCCCTTTCTCTGAAATGTTTCTTGGCTTGATCGCTGAGCAACTCTCGAAGGTGACCCTCATTGAATAGACAGGCTACCTCCTCCATTAATTGCCTGCAATCTTCGGTTTTGTGACCATGCGTGGCATGATACTTGCACATCAAATTTGGGTTTCTTTGGGAAGGATCGGTTTGTATGGGTCTAGGCCACCTAGTATCTTGATCCTTCCGATTGTCGACACAATGCCCGATGCATCGATGCTAGAGTTATATTTCGATAACCGAGGTGCTTCTGTGAGATCGGCATACTTGTCAAAACCACTTTTGCTCATAAGTCCCCGAGAATTCTTTCCTCGATCACTTCTTCGATTGTTCCGGGCGAAATTGCGTCCTGAACTATTGTTCCTTGGATCTGGGGTATACGGTTGATATCGGTCTCTGTTCGACCTTGGATCCCTGTCGACGTCCCTCTGGTTTTTAACTACCGACTGTTTGGATGTACTGAGCCGGAAGGGGCTCCTAATTGTTCGTCCTTGAGCCTTATCTTTGATTGATATCGATTGTGAACATCTGCCCAACTTACAGCCGGATACTCGATCAAATTTCATTTCAGCCGACGCGATACTACCGAACTCTGCTCGTTCAATCCATGGGTGAAAGCTTGAACGGCCCAATCATCTGAGACCGGTGGCAATTCCATGCGTTCCATTTGAAATCGGGACACGAATTCCCTCACCATTTCATTATCCCTTTGTCTTACCTTGAAAAGGTTCGATTTCCTTGTTGCGACCTTTATGGCCCTTGCGTGTGCCTTTACGAAAGAATCTGCTAACATGGCAAATGAGTCGATGGAGTCTGGTGGTAGGTTGTGATACCAAATCATTGCTCCCTTCGAAAGGGTCTCTCAGAATATTTTCAACATCACAGATTCGATTTCATCGTCTTCTAAATCATTACCCTTGATGGAATATGTGTAAGAGGTGACGTGTTCATTGGGGTCGGTCGTTCCATTATATTTAGGAATCTCAGGCATGCGGAATTTTTTGGGGATCGGTTTAGGAGCTGCACTTGGTGGAAAAGTGTCACGACCCAAATTTCCCTTCTGTATGACGTCGTGACGATACCTAGTCTCTACGACTAGGTAAGCCAAACATTTGCGGAATAATGAAATAAAAACATAATTTTAACAACTAACTGTTCAAAAATACACAGCAATCTCAAAATCTCGGAACATCATGAATCACAAACTACAGAAGGATAATCTAGTGTCTCTATACATCAGAGTCTATCAAAAGAAAATATAGAAGATAATGGACATGGGGAAGAGTAGAAGGGGACTCCGAGGTCTGCGGACACGGAAGATATATCTTGAAGTCTCCAAAGCTGTCCCGACTCACTGATAGTGCGGCTGATAAGGAGCACCCGGATCTGCACAAGAAAAACATATGCAGAAGAGTAGCATGAGTACACCACAATCGGTACCCAGTAAGTACCAAGCCTAACCTCGGTCCAGTAGTGACGAGGTCAGGTCATGACCCTACAAGTATAATTAACAATAAGGCAAGGCAAGAATGAAATATCATAGTAAAATAAAGACTAAAATTTAACAAGAAAACATTCATAGAAGGTAAAAGCTCAATACACAGAATACAACAGGGGATCTCCCGAGATACCGTCTCGTAGTTCCAAACATAAATGTGTAGGGGGATATCCCGGAATATCCTTCTGTAGTCCCAACGTAAATATGAAAGACAGGACGATCTCCCGGAATACCATTCCGTAGTCCCAAAGTAAATATACAGTACAGGGGGACCTCCCGAAATACCGTTCCGTAGTTCCAAAGTAAATATGTAGTACATGGGGGTCTCCCAGAATACGGTTCCGTAGTCCCAAAGTAAATATTCAGTACATGGGGATCTTCAGGAATACCGTTCCATAGTCCCAAAGTAAATATGCAGCGAAACAATAGAATTCAATAGTTACGACACGAAATCCTACAGTTCAACCTAAGTACCAGTTAAGGAAAGACAAGTAAATTCACTAAACATGCTGTACGTAGTTCAAGTAAACAGTTAAGGCAAGTATACATGTTATTATAATCTAGCAGGATACTACACATGTTGATGAAACTCAAATAAGATAGAAATCAGGTTATTACTTAGTAGAAAAATCGGGGTTTTACACAATTAGCCCGTGTACGTACTCGTCACCTCACGTACACGATGCTCATATATCAAATCAGTACAAATCTTACGGGGAGTTTCCCCCCACAAGGTTAGGCAAGCCACTTATCTAGAACCAAGCTCAATCAATCGGTCAAAATGCCTTTCCCACGAATATCCGGTTCCCAATGGCCCAAATCTAGCCAAAAGTAATTACATATCATAAATACAACCATACTAGACTCATCTAATTAATGAAATCAATACTTTAATCAAAATTTTGAAATTCGCCCTAAAACGTTGACCCGGGCCCACATCTTAGAATCGGGTAAAAGTCACAAAATCTGAAAGCCCATTCACTCACGAGTCTAACCATATCAAATTTACTAAAATCCGACACCAAATGGTCCTTCAAATCCACAAATCAAACTTTCCAAATCCCTAGCCTCAAACTCCCACATTTCACCTTAAATACACACTAACTAGGTGGAAAAATAAATGAGGAAGCAAGATTATTGATAAAACATAAGCACAAGGGACTTACCTCAAGAAATGCCTCGAAAATGCTCTAAACAATTGCCCTAAACCGAGTTTGCAAAGTCCAAAATGACAAAAATCACGAAGCCCTTAGTTGTAAACACTGCCCAGGCATTTCCGCACCTGCGAAGCCTGGGCTCGCACCTGCACGCCCGCTGGTGCGAAAAATAAGGGCGCATCTGCGAAAACGACTAACCTTGGCTGCCTCCGCTTCTACAACCACTTGTCCGCATCTGCGCTATCGCAGGTGCGGAGAAACCATCGCACCTCCGACCTATGCTTATCTCCACCCCTTCCGCACCTGTGCTCAACCTACAGCACATGCGGCCTCGCACCTGTGGTTAAAACCCTTGCAGGTGCGATCATACTAGCAAAAAACCAAACTTGAGAAATTTCTCAACTTCCATTCCAAGTCCGTTAACCACCCGAAACTCACCCGAGGCCCTCGGGACCTCAACCAAACATACCAACCAATCCTAAAATACCATATGAACTTAGTCGAGCCCTCAAACCACATCAAACAATGCTAAAATCACAAATCATCCTCCGATTCAAACTTAAAGAACTTGAAACTTCCAAATTTAACAACCGATGTCGAAACCAACCAAACCACGTCCGATTGACCCCAAATTTTGCACACAAGTCATATTCAACATTACGGACCTACTCCAACATCCGGAATCGGAATCTGACCCTGATATTAAAAAGTCCACTACCGATCAAAATCTTTAAAAATTCGACTTTCGCCATTTCAAGCCTAAATAAGCTACGGACCTCCAAAACACAATCCAGACAATCCCTTAAACCCAAAATCACCTAATGGAGCTAACGAAACCGACGAAATTTCATTTCGGAGTCATCTTCACACAATTCCGACTACAGTCCAAATCCTCAGGCTTAAATCTCCATTTAGTATCTAAGTGTCCCAAAACACTCCGAAACTAAAAACAAAACCTCCCGGCAAGTCACCTAAGCAGAAAAAAGGTATGGGAGAAACAGTAAATAGGGGATCGAGGCTATTACTCTCAAAACGACCGGCCGGGTCGTAACATACTCGCCCTCTTAAAATAATCGTTCTTCCTCGAACGAGCATAGAGACATACCTGAAGTGGTGAAAAGATGAGGATAACTGTTGCGCATATCCTACTCGGTCTCCCAAGTCGCTTCCTCGACCGGCTACCCCCTCCACTGAACCTTCACAGAAGCAATGTTCTTTGACCTTAACTTTCTGACCTGCTTGTCTAAAATAACCACTGGCTCCTCAACATAAAATAGATCCTTGTCCAACTGGACTGAGCTAAAATCTAATACATGAGCCGAATCACTGTGATACTTACGGAGCATCGAAACATGAAATATCGGATGAACTCCTGCTAGACTGGGAGGTAAGACAAGCTCATAAGCAACTTCCCAATACGCCGCAACACCTCAAAAGGACCAATGAGCCTTGGTCTCAGCTTGCGCTTCTTTCCGAACCTCATAACACCCTTCATAGGCGAAACCCGGAGCAAGATCCGCTCTCCAACCATGAATTCAACATCGCGAACCTTTCGGTCCACGTAACTCTTCTGTCTGGATTGGGCTGTGCGAAGTCTATCCTAAATCACCTTAACCTTTTCCAAGGCATCCTGGACCATGTCCGTACCCAGTAACCTAGCCTCGCCCGGCTCGAACCAACCCACTGGGGACTGACACCGCCTACTATACAAAGCCTCATACGGTGCCATCTAAATATTGGACTGATAACTGTTGTTGTAAGAAAACTCCGCAAGTGGGAAGAACTTGTACCAAGCACCCCCAAAATCTATCACACAAGCACGAAATATATCCTCCAATATCTGAATAGTGCGCTCGGACTGTCCGTCCGTCTGAGGGTGAAATACTGTGATCAGCTCCACTCTAGTACCCAACTCCTACTGTACGGCTCTCCAGAATCATGATGTAAACTACGTACCCCGGTCAGAGATGATAGATACCGGTACGCCATGAAGCCTGACGATCTCGCGGATATAAATTCAAGCCAACTGCTTAGAAGAATAGGTAGTCATCACAGGAGTGAAATGACCTGACTTGGTCAGCCTGTCCACAATCACCCAAACTACATCAAACTTCCGCTAAGTTTGTGGGAGACCAACAACGAAGTACATAGTGATCTGCTCCCATTTCCACTCCACAATCTCTATCTTTTGAAGCAACCCACCCAGTCGCTGATGATCATACTTTACCTGCTGGCAAATTAGACATCTAGCCACATACTCTACTATGTCCTTATTCATCCTCCTCCAACAATAATGTTGCCTCAGGTCTTGATACATATTCGCAGCACCCGGATAAATGGAGTACCGCGAGATGTGAGCCTCCTCAAGAATCAACTCACGCAAACCATCTACATTGGGAACATATAGCCTGCCCTACATCCTCAATGCACCATCATATCCAATAGTGACCTCCTTAGCATCACCGTGCTGGACCGTGTCCTTAAGGACAAGAAGATGGGCATCATCATACTGACGCTCCCTGATACGATCATAAAGGGAAGACTGAGAGACCACACAAGCCAATACTCGACTCGGCTTTGAAATATCTAATCTCACAAACTGGCTAGCTAAGGCCTGAACATCCAACACCATGGGCCTATCTGCTGCTGGTAGATATGCTAAGCTCCCCAAACTCTCTGCCCGGCGACTCAAAGCATCGGTCACCATATTGGCCTTCCGAGGGTGGTACAAAATGGTGATATCATAATCCTTAAGCAGCTCCAACAATCTCCTCTGATGCAAATTAAGATCCTTCTGCTTGAACATATGCTACAATATCCGGTTATCGGTGTAAATCTCACAAGGAACACCGTATAAATAATGCTGCCAAATCTTCACGGTCATGAACAATAGCTGCTAACTCAAGGTCGTGGACATGATAGTTCTTTTCATGCACCTTCACCTGTCTGGACGCGTAGGCAATCACCTTACCGTCCTGCATCAATACCACACCAAGACCAATCCGCGATGTATCACAATATACAGTATAAGACCCCGAACGTGTAGGTAATACTAATACTGGGGCTGTAGTCAAAGCTGTCTTAAGCTTCTGAAAGCTCTCCTCACATTCCTCTGTCCATCTGAACGGAGCACCTTTCTGGGTCAGGTCATAGGTGCTGCAATAGATGAGAATCCCTCTACAAAGCAACGGTAATACCCCGCCAAACCAAGAAAACTCCGGATCTCTATAGCTGAGGACGATCTGGGCCAACTCTGCACTGCTTTAATCTTCTTCGCATCCACATGGATCCCCTCACTCGATACTATATGACCCAAGAATGCCACTGAGTCTAGCCAAAACTCACACATTGAAAATTTTGCATATAACTTCTTTTTTCTCAAGGTCTCAAGTACAGTCCTCGGGTGTTGCTCATGATCTTCCCGAGTCCGAGAGTACATGAGAATGTCGTTAATAAACACAATGACGAATAAGTCAAGATAAAGCAGGAACACACTATTCATCAAGTGCATAAAAGCTATTGGGGCATTAGTCAGCCCAAAAGACATAACAAGAAACTCATAGTGACCATATCTGGTCCTGAAAGTAGTCTTCACGATATCTGGCTCCTGAATTTTCAAGTGATGATATCCTGAATGTAAGTCAATCTTGGAAAATACTCTGGCACCCTGTAATTGATCAAATAACTCATCAATATGAGGCAATGGATACCTGTTCTTCTATCTGACTTTGTTCAACTGGAGGAAATCAATACACATCTGCATAGAACTATCCTTCTTCTTCACAAATAAGATAGGAGCACCCCAAGGTGACACACTGGGAAGAATGAAGCCCTTATCAAGCAATTCTTGTAACTGCTCCTTCAACTACTTTAACTCAGGAGGAGCCATACAATATGGAGGAATAGAGATGGACTGAGTGCCCGTCAACAAATCAATGCCAAAATCAATATCTCTATTGGGCGGCATGCCCGGAAGATCAGCTGGGAACACATTTGGAAAGTCCCTCACTACTGGAACTGACTCAACTGTAGGGATATCAATACTGACATCTCTCACATAAGCTAGATATGCGTCACACCCCTTCTCCAGCATTCGTTGAGCTTTAAGAAATGAAATAACTCTACTAAGAGTATACTCTAAGGTACCTCTCCACTCTAACCATGGTAAACCTGGCATAGCCAGCGTCATAGTTTTAGCATGACAATCAAGAATAGCATAATGGAGCGACAACCAGCCCATGCCCAAAATAATATCAAAGTCCACCATGCTGAGCAATAATAAATCAGCTCTGGTCTTAAAACCACTAAGAGCAATCAAACACGACCGATACACGCGATCCACAACAAGAGAATCTACCACATGAGTAGACACATAAACATGGGAACTCAAAGAATCCCGAGATACGCCCAAATACGAGGCAAAATAAGAGAACACATAAGAATATGCAAGAAAATCTCCCACATGAGTAGACACATAAACAAGGGAACTCCAAGAATACCGAGATACGCCAAAATACGAGGCAAAATAAGAGGACACATAAAAATATGTAGAGCCTGGTTAAATAATACAGACGCATCTCTATGACAGACCGGGACAATACCTGTAATGATAGAATCAGAAATGACTACCTCTGTACGAGCACGAAGGGCATAATATTTGGCCTGGCCTCCCCCTCTAGGGCGACCTCTACCTCCCCGACCTCTACCTCGGGCTGGCTGAGTAGGTGGGGTGGTAGCTGGTGCTGTAATCATAGCCTGAGGACCCGTTGGAGCACCTGTGGCTGAGAAGTTTGTGGAGGTGCATCCCTCCTAAATCTGGGGCAATCCCTAACCATATGGCGAGTGCCGCTACACTCAAAACAAGCTCTGGGAGGGCGTGGTTGCTATGACTGGCTCGGGCTAGGTCTGCTGGACTGGCCGCTAGGAACACCCCGTGCAGGAGGCACACTAGATACTGGAGGTGCATAATAAGGCTCCTGGGGCCTAGAAGGAGCTGGAACACCACTGGCGGCTGGAAGAGCTGAATGAACAAGGCGACTCACATAACCCCTACATGGTGAGCTGTTGGGACATGTGCTCCAGAATAATAACCAGTCTCTCGAGACCTCTTGACCCCCCTCTCCTCTCTATCCAGGGCAAGCATGCTCTCCAATCTCTTGATAATACTCACAACCTACTGATAAGAAATATACATCTCCAACTCCCTGGCCATACTAATCTGGATACTTGGGTGGAGTCCCTCAATAAACCATCGAACCCTCTCTCCAACTGTGGCAACCAAGGCCGGTGCATGTCAAGCCAAATCACTGAAGCGAGCTGCATACTCTGACACAGTCATAGCTCCCTGGCACAACTGCTCATACTCCGCGCGCCATGAGTCCCTGAGGCTCTGAGGGACATACTTTCTCAAACACATGTCCGAGAACTGAGTCCATGTAAGTGGAGCTACCTCAGCTGGACTACTCAAATCATAAGCACGCCACCACTGATAGGCTGCTCCTCTAAGCTGGAATGTAGTTAAAAAAAACCCGCTCATCTCCGCTACGTCCATAGTATGGAGAATACGATGACACTCCTCCAGAAAACCCTGAGCATCATCTATAGCCAATCCGCTAAAAGTAGGTGGGTGGTACTTCTTGTACCTCTCAAGTCAGAGCTGCTCCACCTCAGAAGCTACTGCCCTAACCTTGGGCTGAGCTGGAGCTACCGGCTGCATTGGTATAATCTCTAGAACCTGTTGACCTGAACCCGCTGCTCTGGAGTACCGGCGACGGGAGTCTTTGCTCCTCCCCCGACCTGATATGTGGCAGGGGCAAGTGGAATCAATCCAGCCTGAGCTAAGGTGCTGAACATGCTCAGAAACTGGGCTAATGTTTCCTGGAGGCTGGTGCAGGAATAAGGGCCTTAGGTGTCTGCCCTCCAGCTGGAGCTACTGGGGGCTCCTCTGTAGCAGCTTGTGCGGGTTCTCTGGCTGCACCACGTAGACGTCCTCGGCCTCCACTCCGGCCACTGCCTCTCGCGGCTCTAGTAGGGGGCGCGGGTGCCTGGTAATCAGATCCATTTGTATGTGTCCTCACCATCCGTGAGAGAATAGAATACAGAAGTTTAGAATTTTTGAAGTCAACAATTTTTGCACGACAAGGAATCAAAGTAGTGAAATTTTCCTAACAGTTCCATAGCCTCTCGAAGATAAGTACAGACGTCTCTGTACCGATACACGAGACTCTAATAAATCGGCTTGTGACTCACGACACATATGAATCTAGAGCTCTGATACCAACTTGTCACGACCTAAATTTCCCCACCGTATGATGTCATGACGACACCTAGTCTCTACTCCTAGGTAAGCCTAATATTTGCGGAATAATGAAATGAAAACATAATTTTAACAACTAACTGTTCAAAACAATACAACAATCCCAAAACCCGAAATATCGTGAATCACAAACTACAAAAGGAAAATCTAGTGTCTCTATACATCAGAGTATATCAAAAGAAAATACAGAAGATAATGAACACGGGGAAGAGTAGAAAGGGACTCCAAGGTCTGCGGATGCGACATATATACCTTGAAGTCTCCAAAGCCGTCCCGGCTCACTGATAGTGCAGCTGATAAGGAGCACCTGGATCTGCACATGAAAAATATGTACAGAAGAGTAGCATGAGTACACCACAATCGGTACCCAGTAAGTGCCAAGCATAACCTTGGTCGAGTAATGTCGAGGTCAGGTCAGGACCCTACTGGTATAATTAATAATAAGGCAAGGCAAGAATGAAATATCGCAGTAAAATAAAGACTGAAATTTAACAAGAAAGAATTGATAGAAGGTAACAACTCAGTATACAGAATACAACAGGGGATCTCCCTAGATACTGAATCATAGTCCCAAACGTAAATGTGCAGGGGGATCTCCCAGAATACTGTTCCGTAGTCCCAAAGTAAATATGCAAGACAAGGGGATTTCGCGAAATACCGTTCCGTAGTCCCAAAGTAAATATACAGTACATGAGGATCTCCCGGAATACCGTTCCGTAGTCTCAAAGTAAATATGCAGTATAGGGGGATCTCCCGGAATACCGTTCTGTAGTCCCAAAATAAATATGCAGTACATGGGGATCTCCCGGAATACTATTCCGTAGTCCCAAAGTAAATATGCAGCGAAACAATAGAATTCAATAGTTACGGCATGAAATCCTACAGTTCAACCTAAGTACCAGTTAAGGAAAGATATGTAAATTAACTAAACATGCTGCACGTAGTTCAAATAAACAGTTAAGGCAAGTAGACATGTTATTCTAATCTAGCAGGATACTACACATGCTGGTGAAACTCAAATAAGATAGAAATCAGGTTATTACTTACTAGAAAAATCGGGTTTTTAAATAATTAGCCCATGTACGTACTCGTCACCTCACGTACACGACACTCATATATGAAATCAGTACAAATCCTACGGGGAGTTTCCCCACACAAGGTTAGGCAAGACACTTACCTCGAACTAAGCTCAATCAATCGGTCAAAATGCCTTTCCTACGAATATCCGGTTCCGAATGGCCCAAATCTAGCCAAAAGTAATTACATATCATAAATACAACCATAATAGACTCATATATACTTTAATAAAAAATCTGAAATTAGCCCTAAAAGGTCGACCCGGGCCCACATCTCAAAATTGGGTAAAAGTCACAAAATCCGAAAGCCCATTCACTGAATCTTCACAGAAGCAATGTTATTTGACCTTAGCTTTGTGACATGCTTGCCTAAAATAGCCACTAGCTCCCAAACATAAGATAGATCCTTGTCTAACTGGACTGAGCCGAAATCCAATACATGAGCCGAATCACCGTGATACTTCCGGAGCATCGAAACATGAAATACCGGATGAACTCCTACTAGGCTGGGAGGTAAGGAAATCTCATAAGCAACCTCCCCAACATGCCACAACACCTCAAAAGGACCAATGAAACTTGGGCTCAGCTTGCTCTGCTTTCCGAACCTCATAACACCCTTCATAGGCGAAACCCGGAGCAAGACCCGCTCTCCATCCATGAATGCAACATCGCGAAACTTTCGGTCTGCGTAACTCTTTTGTCTAGACTGGGCTGTGCGAAGTCTATCCTGAATCACCTTAACCTTTTCCAAGGCATCCTCGACCAAGTCCGTACCTAATAACCTAGCCTCGCCCGACTCGAACCAACCCACTGGGGACCGACACCGCCTACCATACAGAGCCTCATACGGTGCCATCTGAATGCTGGACCGATAACTGTTGTTGTAAGCAAACTATGCAAGTGGAAAGAACTGGTCCCAAGCACCCCCAAAATCTATCACATAAACGCGGAGCATATCCTCCAGTATCTGAATAGTGCGCTCGGACTGTCCGTCCGTCTGAGGGTGAAATGTTGTGGTCAGCTCCACTCTAGTACCCAACTCCTGCTATACGACTCTCCAGAATCGTGATGTAAACTGCGTACCCTGGTCAGAGATGACAGATACCGGTATGCCATGAAGCCTGACGATCTCACTGATATAATTTCGAGCCAACTGCTCAGTAGAATAGGTAGTCATCACAGGAATGAAATGAGCTGACTTGGTCAGCCTGTCCACAATCACCCAAACTGCATCAAACTTTCGCTGAGTCCGTGGGAGACCAACAATGAAGTCCATAGTGATCCGCTCCCATTTCCACTCCGGAATCTCTATCTTCTGAAGAAACCCACCCGGTCGCTGATGCTCATACTCCACCTGCTGGCAATTTAGACATCTAGACACATACTCTACTATGTCCTTCTTCATCCTCCTCCACCAATAATGCTGCCTTAGGTCTTGATACATATTCGCGGCACCCGGATGAATGGAGTACCGCGAGCTGTGAGCCTCCTAAAGAATCAACTCATGTAAACCATCTACATTGGGCACACATAGCCTGCCCTGCATCCTCAATGCACCATCATCTCCAATAGTGACCTCCTTAGCATCACCGTGCTGGACCGTGTCCTTAAGGACAAGAAGATGGGCATCATCATACTGACGCTCCCTGATACGATCATAAAGGGAAGACTGAGAGACCACACAAGCCAATACTCGACTCGGCTTTGAAATATCCAATCTCACAAACTGGCTAGCTAAGGCCTGAACATCCAACACCATGGGCCTATCTGTTGCTGGTAGATATGCTAAGATCCCCAAACTCTCTGCCCGGTGACTCAAAGCATCGGTCACCATATTGGCCTTCCCAGGGTGGTACAAAATGGTGATATCATAATCCTTAAGCAGCTCCAACAATCTCCTCTGATGCAAATTAAGATCCTTCTGCTTGAACAGATGCTGCAATATCCGGTTATCGGTGTAAATCTCACAAGGAACACCGTATAAATAATGCTGCCAAATCTTTACGGTCATGAACAATAGCTGCTAACTCAAGGTCATGGACATGATAGTTCTTTTCATGCACCTTCACCTGTCTGGACGCGTAGGCAATCACCTTACCGTCCTGCATCAATACCACACCAAGACCAATCCGCGATGTATCACAATATACAGTATAAGACCCCGAACGTGTAGGTAATACTAATACTGGGGCTGTAGTCAAAGCTGTCTTAAGCTTCTGAAAGCTCTCCTCACATTCCTCTGTCCATCTGAACGGAGCACCTTTCTGGGTCAGGTCATAGGTGCTGCAATAGATGAGAATCCCTCTACAAAGCAACGGTAATACCCCGCCAAACCAAGAAAACTCCGGATCTCTATAGCTGAGGACGATCTGGGCCAACTCTGCACTGCTTTAATCTTCTTCG